>SNQN01008639.1:8191-28389 GCA_008642245.1 Bassia scoparia | reverse complement strand
AGGCACACAGTAAAGAGGAGAAAATACGCTTATTCACTGGATGTATAGTTACACACAAACTCAAGCCCCATGAAATTATACGAATATGTAGTTGACTAGAGAGTCTTGTGTTGAGTGTACTCAAAGGGGTTCGTATTGTCTCAGTTCTTCTGTGAGAGAGAGAGAATACCGAGCAAGTTTAGAGCATATTCAGAACCTATTCGAGAACAACATGTTCTACAGAATCAATACGAACTACGGACGCATATTGCGTATGCTTTGCTCATAGAACACTATCGGATGGTCGTCAGCCCCCCAGGAAGATTCAATTATATGAATTTCTATTCGAGTGAGATACCTGTGGCTACCACAAATCACCCCTGAGCTTTACACAGTTACCAATTTTATTATGCTTTCTGCTATTAACCTCTGGCATTGCCCACTTACAGAAAGAGATCCACTGGCTGATCTAACATCAGACGGTATCAGGTAAATGCTAATGAGATGTGATAGTGTTCGCAGCCATCTGGACAAACTTTCAACAGAACGCCTTTGACTTTCAAATTGCTTAGCGGAATAATCATACTTCCAGCACTGACACGTTAGCAATATGAAAAGTTTTGAATGAATGTGGGCCCCACTCTTGTCTATCGGTATGAGGCAGAGGTTCGCGCCACTGGTGGGCTGGCAGAGGTCGGTGTCTTAGGACAGCTTTTTGACCATAGTTGGGCGTGGTTGTGAACAAGAAGCAATTGGCAATCGTGTACCAATTCCTATAGGCTATGTCGTTTGAAGGGACGCCTAGATGCAAAACAATGCTTAATAACAGATACATACGGAAGTTAACTTCCGTTCACTGCTTTTTCCAATGAATTGGTGTACTCGATACATGTTTATCCTCTAAAAGATTGCCAGGTCTCATGTTATCAGTCATTTTTTTCTCGGGTCAATTCTACTCAGTCATGCTGATTTGCTGAAACAAGTAGTTTCCCGAGAGCTGCTGCCTGGCCTTCCTAACACCAATACTGTCCAATGGAGAGGCTAAATGGGAAAAGGCGGTTAAGAGTCTCAAACGGCAGAACCCTATATTGTGACGGCCGCTATGCTTTTGCTTGATCGAAACATCCAAATCTCCAATCCCAAGAATGGTCGCAGGTTCAGTATTGAGATGTGCTTTTTATTTAGTATCTGAGAGAAAACGCGACAAAAATATAGGAAGCTGCGCTTGCTGAGAAAACCCGCACCCATTGATATTGTTTGCGGTCAACACTGTGAGTGGTTACTTGGGTGAAGAAAGTTTTAGCGCTTACACATCATTGGCGCCATGAACCTTCACGTATTCTCCTAGGCTATGTGCAGCTAATGTTAACCACGGGATTACCATTCTTACACTGTGTGCCATTTTGTTGTTTTGAAGCATCGACTCAAACAGATATAGGTTCAGTTTCAATGAGATAGTTGTTCCAGTTTTAAAAGAACGAGTTCAATTCTTCCGTTCAGTTGGGAATTTGGGTATAATTGAAGATGATATTCCGATCTTTATATTTCCAACTTTACATTCACGGGTTTCACTGATTGTGTTACTATTAAGCATGAGTCAGAGAAAGCATAATATTCCTCCTTCATTTGGCAGCTATGTTTTGATTGATTTCTCCAATCGTGACATGGTTTTCTGAGCTTCTATATTGCGTGGCTTATGGTTTTTATAACATGAGCACGAATATGTAGAATGCCTAAAGTGTGTGAGTGTGATTGTGAATTCCAGCGTATGGGAGTTCTGTAAAGGTTAAATCATCTCCTGAAGAAAGAAGAGATCATTAAGAAGACAAGTGAATGTATTAGAGTTATCGGGGACACAACCGTTGAACGTATGAGATCATTCTAGTCTCCCCTGTTTTGAGATCGTGAAAGTTTTAGGTTCAAAAATGGAGGTTTTGGCTAACACCGTTGATCAACAGTTTAATTGTCGGCTTAATTCTTGATGACCTTAAATGGAAGGGATGTGGTGATTGCTTGAGGTAAGCGAATGATATCAGAATGGCGGCTCATAGGGTCAAAAGAGTTAGAACAGGCACATTCCGGGACGCTATCATTACGCCGTTAAAAACTTGATTGCCATCTCAATTCTGTGTAGTCGATTCTGTTTAAAACTAAATATTCTGCGAGCTGACGATTCATTTTTATGCTCCATCTGTTTATAGCCTCTGTTTGCGGACAGATACTAGGTATAGATTTATTTACTTGGCGATGCATGAGTTTTTGCACTGTTGTAAGTAAGTTATGTTAAATATTTCTTTCAGCTTTGGGGTGGGTGCGGATTCGACAATTTAATGTCCATTGTTTGTACATTTCTCTACCGAGCAGCTTGTTGGTGCCTTTTTCTTAGCTTTCGGTAACCAGAACCTCATGCTGTTTTACAGATTGCTTTTACTATCTGGTTTTTCTTTGGCCAGTTATTTGGGAATTTACTTTAACCTGTTTTCTATGTTCGCAACATACTCTGATTTGGTAACCTTTATTAAGTGCGAATTTGGGCCTAATGTTTCTTGCAATTGGTTGTGAAGTCAGGAAAATGTTGAATCAATGGGAGGGTTTTGATCACTTTCAACTCTCACGCAGATAATTTGCAAATTTTTGCGAAACTAACTTTTAATAAAAAGCGTCATCACACAGTAACGTGATAGATGCATTTTTGAAGGGAAAAGAAGAAATTATGATGCTTTGATGAACTAAGACGATAAACGCAGAATGAGTCTCACCGAAACAAATCTGCTATGTATTTAATTTCAATTATGTATTCTAGATTAACAATTCAATAATACCATTAATTCGCTTCCTAATCTCATTTGCACATATTCGGGGAAGTTGTTGAAATTACAATTTTTAAGTTTTCATATTCAAGTTCTTTTTGTTTTTAATTGGTCTGTGTTTGTCTGTTTTGGGTAATTCATTTTGTATGGTTGCGGGGAATTAGGGGGATTAAGTTCGGGTTTGGGGTTTATAAAATTTAATTTCAAGGATTTAATCTTCTAATATCTTATTCCGAGGATCCAACAATATTTGGGCATTATCCCCGATTCGGGTTCAGTTCAATCAGTTAGTTGAGATTAGTTCAATTCAGTTTTGGATGATATTAGTTTAGCTCAATTCCTATAAACCATAATTCAATTCAAAACGCCAATTCCAATTCGAATTTGGTTGATATCGATTGACGCAAATTCCTGCATTGGTTGATATTCACACATATTTGATTAAAAACTTCATATTTCTCGTTGTTTTGTGATTAATGTTGTTTTGGAGTTCTCATTTTCAGTTGATGGTGTAAATTGGAGGATGATAGGAATTCTAGCTCTGTGATGTAAAGAAAACATGCCTGCTTCTTCAAGATAATAGTACTCTAGCTAATAATAACCCCTAGACGTCAGATGTAAATTTCGGGATTTAAGTATATTATAGGTAGACTAGTTAACTCTATACCGATATTGTATCGCAAATATATTTTTTCGAGGAAATAAAAGTTTGCGTGTTGTATTTTAAGACGACGCTTCCATTCCATAATATGATTTAAATAAGACGAATGAGATATTATTACAAATAAATGAAAATCCCTATCTAACATTTGAAATTTACTATTTTCTCCAACCTCACCACAGATCTCTTGGGGATTGGACTTTAAAATGTTTTATTCAAAGAAACATTTAGTTCCCCGCCCAGATTCTTTATTTGACATTGTTATTTATCTTTTAAATTAGATTTTGAGAATAACCTACCGTTTAAAATGATTGCTATCATTTCACACAAAGTTTCGACCTAACAAAATCAATCTTAAGTTAATTAATAGATTTCAAAATCGAACACGGGTTCGCATACTCAAATGACTATAAATATAATAGTATCATGAATTATGTTACTGTTGTCTTTTATAAATTCACTTCAAGCCCATCATACCTAGTAGATCAAAGTACGATATATTAATTGCAAATTAAACAATCAGTATAGTAACAGACAATAATCACTTTTATATATATTGAAGAGATATTAAACTTAATTATTATCAAGTTGGTGACTGAAAATAGATGTTTAGAGTCATAATTAATAAGTAGGCGATTAAATCAAGAGATGGCGATATTTTTATTTACATGAATGTATATGGAAAAAATTCAACACTACCACTCTCTCTCAATTGAATTAATTCTACCTCAACTGTTTTAATGTCCGTTTATTAAGTGTGTAATTAAATTAGTAGCTTTCAATTCTAATAATCAAGTAGTATATGATATTTTATAATTTAAATCCACATCATATGTTTTATATTGAATTAACTTTCTTATATTCACACAAATTACCTCTATGCAGTTCTATGCATAACATTATCATATTCCCACTTAAAATCCTTTTCAGGGAAAACAAAGAAACATAGTAGGCGTATAATCTACATTACAACATCTAAAAGTTTATTTAGGAAATCCAATAATGAGTCAGAGTCTTGAATTTACTCCATATATTTTAAAAGAAGTATAATTATTAATATTAAATCTTCTGAATAAAACCAAAAAAACAAACAAGGTAATCTAATTCGGGTTACACAACACCAATACATGGATTCTGATACCCATAAGATAATAAGCAAAAGCACAACGCAAGCACCTATTAAATCAAAACTATCCAGATACATTTTGCGAATCATCAAAGATTATCATGTAAATATTTGACCACCGAGTTAAAAAGTAAAAATTTGAGTATCACAGAGATCTCCTATACCTAGATTAGATTCTACTCACACACAATATGTAAAATCCTCAAAAGCGCATTGAGCACTTTTATTTGAAAGCTACCAACATATCAATAACAGCAACAACCAACAACTGTCCATCAACCACACACTTAACCCTCTTCTCCCCATCTTACACTCTCTTACATCCTACTCACAATATTATTCTTTCTTCCCTATATCTTCTCAATCTTTCCAATATTCTTCGATACAACCCATTTTTTTTTTTTCCTCTCTATATCTGTATAGTGAAAGTAAATTTTGAGAAAATGAAGAATAGTTTTTTTATATTCATCCTATAAACTACCAGAATGAAATTCTCGAATTTCTGAAGTTAAATTTTTAAAAGATATGTATGAAGACCTAAATAGACTTGACATAAAAAATTCAAGAAATGCTTATTTCATATCAACAATTTAAGAAAATCATATTATATTTTGATCTTGAGTTACAGACATGATGGACATTAATCGAGCTATTCTTCTACTTATACGGGGCAAACGATGTAAATCACAAGCTCCTCGCACCATAGTCAGGGTATGTTGGGATTTGTACTATAACGTTAAACTATCTAATTTTTTCCTAATGCGTTAATTCAAGTGTTGTTTCAAACTTCACCTATGTAATTCTGTTTGATGTTGATATTATAGAATTCAATAGTAGTAATATTCTTGAATTTTGTCAATTATGTCTTTCTAATAATTTTCAAGATCTAGGAATATAAGTCGAGAAATAATATAAATTGGAGAGTTTAGATTTATAGGAGGATATTCTTAATAATAATCTTCCACCTATATAGATTTATTATGGGTTATCTATAGTTAATGGGGGAATTAAGAGAATCATGCAGAGAGCGTATCTTATGAGGAATAAGTTGGAGGTTTACGATTTAGGTTCTCTGACATTTTCAGTATTAGAATTTCTAAGGGATTCATAAATTTTCATTAGATTCTTGATTGTGTGTGAATTTAATTTGCGATGCTCGATGTACCATTCCACTATCATAACTTATCTACTGAACCTAGATAACTTTTTTTATCGCGTGAGTAGAACACAAAATTGAGTAAATCAAAACATGTAATATGTGAAATTCAATTGTTGCGAGTTGATTGGGGATTATGTAGAGAAATCGGGAGGCTGAAAAGTTATCGAAAAGTTTGGGCGAAATTTATGTTATTACGAGTTGGGAATGGCTGGGGGTTCACTAATTATTATATGCCATTAGAGGGTACAACAGGCCTTTTTTTAAAGTTGTAATACCCTTGAATGTGCTTCAGAATCATACAGTCATACACGTTATATCACTATACTCTGGGCTTTCCTAGCATTTGAAGAATAACTAACTTGAAGAATATATAACAAGTGGTCTTTTCATGAGTGATCTTACAGAAATGAAGTATGCAGCAGGCAAAAAAGAAAATCAGAGTGGCGTGAAAAATAACTATAACAAAAAGAGATATACTTGGGCTACTATTTACTTTACTATTCAATATAGCATGAAATCACATGGTTGTGACCTAAGTTATTCGTTATACTAGAAGGAGAAGGAATGAAGGACTAAGGGTTAAGGAGGTGGTGAGACCCAAATTATTTACGCTGCTTTTCCTTCAAATTGGGATATGCTAAACTTTGACAATTTTTAGCAAACTGGGTGTCTCAATTTAAACCCCCTCTTTTACTCAATTGCCAAATATTGAAAAATGAACCCAAATAAACATTTGGAAGAAAGATCCCAGAAACAGAAACATAGAAATGGGTTAATGTTGTATCAAAGCTTAGAACAAAAATTGCTCCATACTCACAAAAATTTAAAAGAAAACATCATATTTAGCAATAGAAAGATTGAAATCTTTTAAGAGTAACTACTTAATTTGAGAGTGATATTACAAAAGGAGGATAATAAGATTCAGTGACCCAACCTCAACAGATTATGGAAGCAGCTGAAGAAACACGAGAGAAACGAGAGCATAATTGAAGATAACTGTTAAATATATACTTTTTTATTCTGATTGGCTAAACGTATTGATTCAAAATATGGGATTATGGTTGAATCTGTTAAATTGGGACCCTTTTTTAGAAATTTAGCAGCAAATAAAGTTGGGTATTTTTTTTTGTTTCTTTCTCACTTTATATCTCAAGATTGGTATTTCAAATTCATAATAATGTTCTTTTTAAGATGAATATCGAAGACTGATAATACTATGCTTCATTCTTTTTTCCGTCTCATTACCATCTTTGCGACACTTCCTGGAAATAATGGTGATGTTTATTAGTTGAAGTATTTGGAGGAGAAGTAAAAGGAAGAATCAAGGTGGTTTTTGGCTGCTTCTGTGTCAACATCGAAATTTAAATCCAGGATTAAGTTGAACACGAGGAGTAGAGAAAGAAGAGTGGCATGTGATGTTGGTTTTTTGGGGGGGGTTTGTGCTGTCTTTTGGGGAAGGAATTAATCAAATAGCGCAAAAATGCAATTGGTAATTAAACTGAATTCTATAATACAGTCTGCTAAGCGATATAAACCTGTTTCTACGTAAGGTTTCGTTGGGTAAGCCGAATAGCGTGTTAATCGACAACTACGAAAGGTAACTACCCGGATATCATGCTAATTAGCGGAGTGTGAGCTGTGAAAAAGTCAGTCCGGTAGAATTACCAGTTCAAGATTAAGCGAGCCTCGAAGACCTACTGTTCTGAGGTCTGAGGCGATTAGAGATATTTGAGGTATTTTCCGAGGGTTGATGACAAGATATCGAGACAAAAAGTAAGCCAGTGGGGGACTTGAGACATCACGCGTAATGATCGTGTTCCTATGATCGGCAGCCTGTCTAGCGGGTTTCGAATAACGTAGTGAAAGTGAAAATACTGATAGAAAGTTATGGTAAAGTGGGTCGAGGTTGCTTCTACGATGTGTACTGAAAGTTACGACAATTTGTTTGTGCAGTAAGCTTGCTGATAGTTGATATTGAGAGTGGGGACTGCAGTAAAGGAGTGGGCCTATTGCTCTTCTGGTTAAATAGTGACTGTTGACATGAGACGAAATCTGGATCTTGGACATGTTTTGGTAATTGAGTGCTACAAAGAGCAGATCTTGCATAAGGATTGAGCACTATGGTACCTTGACTTTTATTACCCATAATCTTCATCTTTTAGGTTAATCTGATTTATAACCGTTAGCGATATTCTTTGAGTTCATAATTTTGTTTTACATTCTTCGGCTTGTCTATTCCTACCTAATATCACTCCCAGAGTTCTCCAGATCGAGCTTCTATTTTTTGTATTTGAAAGTTTTGTTGCACATTTGCTTATTTAGTGGTAATTGGCTAATTTGAATAGGTGCTTTTGATCGATCGATTGAAGTGCATATATGCTATAGCTTCTTGGGCTAATATAATCAAATTTGCGAGGACATTATTTTGGTAAGAATAATTGCATAGAGTTGGTCCGACACTCATGTATTTGAAATTTTCTGACATTTTTTTGAAGTCTGAGCATATGCTGAGACATATATTAGAGCAATCTGTGATTTTAGTTCTCACAATTGGGTATTCTGCATTATTTGGTGAGAGATGCTATTGTGTCTGCGAGTTATTATAAAGGCATCATTGGTAATGAATATCGTATACATTGCAAGTATTATGTATTTATGTGTTCTGTTATGGAAATAATTATTATTTAATCAGCATATGAAGAGTGTCTCTTTGCCTTGATTCTCTTCGTTCAAGAGGTTCTTCTTCTCTATTCATTCTTTTTCGTTTTTTTGTGATTCTTAGTGCTTCGATCGATTTTCGCAGTCTTCTTATTCTTCTAAGTGTAGATGATACAGAATCGCTTGGCATACGGAGATCCAGCTGATGATTAACGGTATGAAACAGAATCTTGCTGATGCGGCTCTATCCTTTGAGGGCGTGAAGCGTAACTCGCACTGAAGCTGCTGAGACTCTAGATGCACAAAAGTGTGGTGGACAGGGGAACATGCCCAACTGTGAGCTACACCCCGTTCAATTGGAAGATTTAACAACACAACAGTTGTTCGACTTTTCCTTTTCTACAAAATTGTTTTTAGACACTTATTTTACAATAGACTAGTATATAAGAAGCAGAGTCCTATACGGCGATGTATTTATTTTTTAATTGTTTGCTGTTTTTGGGTATTTCTCGCCGCCACACCCAGTAGGATGATGCTTGGAGTTTGGGAGGATTAGGGGCTGGTAGGATCCATGAACGCGTGGCACATCTAATTATGGTGTAAGCATTGAGAAGGGAGCAAGATATGCAGCCTGTACTGGACGGGCAATTCTCATGGGAATGAAGTTCGAGAGTGTTTCAATATGAATTTGGCATGCGGTGTAAATGTTCATGGGGACACTAAATGACAAGGCGGTCGGGGACAAGAGATTGCAATGGGACAAGTGAAATTACTGGATATTGCAGGATAGTGATGAGATAGATAAGTAACGGGGAAGAATTCGGGCAATAGCACCTAAAGCCTTTCATCTGAACTCGGCCAAACTGGTTCTATATTGGGCTATCTCTCATTAATGGTACTCACCAATGCTAACCGGATTACATCTATGTCTTTCGAGAGAAAAGAGCAAGATGGATAAGCTCAATAAAAAAAATATCTCTTGCTGAAAATCCTCACCTTCGGTATTCACTATCTAAGTTTGTTGGATTATCACAATGATAATATGTATTTGTAGGGAACTATGTTTGCGGGAAAGACTATTCATGTATAAGATGTGTCTTATCCATTCAGTGTGTTAGTATTCTGAACTCATGTAAGGGCTTGAGAATTTGTTGACTTAGTATCAGTCTCAATCCTGATGTGGTTTCATTAATAGGACACTATCACTTCTGGATATTGTTGGAAAGCACAGGCATGATAGGCAGTGACAGGACGTGATATGCAGTGTAATTATACATTCTTTTCCCATCTGTGTCTCTAGTGATAGATGAGGTATATTGGATTAGCAGTTATTGCTTCTTAAAGCTGCTATTTCTTATCGAATGCTGAAATTGATCTCTGTGTGGGTTGTGAAAACTTTCTCCTTCCATAATGAACTGACTTCTCTTTGGTTAGAGTTATGTGTGTTCATATACCTGACATTAACATTTGATGATAACTTGGCATCTTGATTTGAAGTCTGCTCATATTTCTTGACAGTTTCAAGTACTCCCACCCCGACCCAGGTAGGAAGAAATCACTTGTAGGGTGTTCTCATAACTTGACCAGGGACGATACTATTACTTGCGTGATTTAGACAATGGGAGTTAAGGACGATAGCTTAAACGTGTGTTAAAATCTTGAACACCTCTTCGAGCCGAAAAACATTTTACTTATCGAATTATGTACTTGTGATAATGGACTACAGTGCTTCAGTGTATTGTATGGGGGTAGTCGAGGCCTGTTTGAAATGTATATTGATTATACTACATGTCCGTGAAATCCCTCTTTACGCACTATGGGTGGAAAGTAACGAATTTTCCACGCCCGGTCTGTTGCTGCTCATATTTTTGAACTTAATGTCAATGCTGGTTGGAGTGTCATTGATGAATCTGTTGTTGAAATTGCGTGCTGCTTGTTAGTTATATTGATGGTGGTCATCGCTTCTGTCAGACCATAGATTTAATTAGTTTCAAGAGAGTGTCAGCAAAAATGTCCTCAATTCAAGGGTAATTTGAATTTTAGATGTGTGTGCTCACTCGTTGGAATTACACTTATTTGATGTGGATAAGGGGCTTTTCACAGTTAAGATCGTTTAATAATATGGCTGACTTGATTCCTAACTTTGATTTCACACTTTCCGAGGTGAGTGGGAAAGTTTGAGTTTTTGATTGCGTTTCTTGAACCGTTGAAAATAACTGGTTTTGTTTTCTGGTGCACAATATCCATTCCTGCCAATTAATTTCAATTTTGGTCCATGAATTGTATACTATGGGTCATATTTCTCCCTGTGAAGTGCATGTAAAAGATAATGCATGTTTTGATGTGTGGAGAATTTTGAAAAAATATTTGGGCTAATTATCATTTTGCTTTTCAATTGCTGTCATGCTTGATCCGCGTTAACAAACTTGTTTTTGTGAGGTAATCTTTTGAAGCCATGTATGCGACTTCGTGCGGTTGATGATAGAATTAAACGAGTAAAAGGATGCTTTTGCTAGCCTTTTACGATTTTATGATATTTCTACAACAATGATTGGACTGATGGATTCTTTGTTGAGCTTGATTGTTGGTACATCGGTTCCCTTTTTGGAAATTAAAGTCTTCCAGACTGATGAATTCTGGTTGTTGGTATGCCGTCCAATTTTTGAATAAGCTTTTTGACTGATGGATTATGTGAGCTTGATGGTTGTAATGCGGCCCTTTTGGAAATAAGTTCAAAAATCCCTCTGCTTTACATATTTGATCTAGTATTTTTTGCACGCGATCGTGCATGTTAAACAAATTAAACTTTCTATGGATTAGGAATAATATGTGGATAACATATACTTAGTGTACAAATTTGTAATAGTATAACTGTTTACGTTATAACCTACACTAAATTTCACGTATGGTCCACCAATTATTTTATCACGAATATTATCCTGATTAGTGCTAATTTAATATGATATAAAAATTCTAAGTATATGCGTTTTTGTTCTCATTGTGTCAATCTTATCACATTATTTTGTCATTGGAACTCTTTTTATATAGTGTCAACTTATGATTAGCAAGTTTCATTTTACACGTTATTATGGTAAAAAAGAAAATAACTTAAACATACTTGATTAGTATTTAGTTGAAATTTCAAAAGCAATGCCTTTTAACTGTTCAACATCATGGCAAAGTTGAAAAGTAAAAAGAGATGATTAACATATTTTTTAAGTCAATGGTCAAATTAAATAATGAAAGATATGAATAGCCATGTTCATAGAGGATAGATCATTAAAGGATTTATAGACATTTGTAAAGGACATGCCATTTTCCTCCCCCCATTCACTTATATAATAGAGTATAGTAATAAAAAAGTTTAAAAAAATCTATTTTTTCATTTTTTTAAGTGATGTTTATGTTATTGATTAAAATCGTTCATTAATAAATTTACATTGCATACGTC
This sequence comes from Bassia scoparia, assembly GCA_008642245.1. Taxonomy (NCBI): domain Eukaryota; kingdom Viridiplantae; phylum Streptophyta; class Magnoliopsida; order Caryophyllales; family Amaranthaceae; genus Bassia; species Bassia scoparia. Next base: position 16,545 of record SNQN01008639.1, on the reverse strand, counting down.
ATGCAAGTTTTTTTTAATTGGCACAACAAAAAAATAACTTACGAAATACGGAGTACAAAACATCTCATTAAGGTAAAATAATATTTCATGTGTATATCCATAGAATTTACTAATTATCCTTATATATATTAATAATATCCCATATTTAACTTGTTCTTTTTAATAACAAATCGAAAATGGAAAGGGTTTTAAGTTTTTTTTCCTTTGTGATTTTTTTTAATTATGGAATTCATTAAAGGTAATTTGGGGTTTTGAAGGGGGACACCATCTTCCTCCCCTTCACTTATATACATAGACGATTTGTGCCCTGAATATTTTTGATTTAAAACTCTCTCTTTGTTAATACCGGCAATCGTTCTTCTCAGTGTGTTTCTAATCAGTCCTCATTTTGTAGTATCCTTAAATGCTCCTATGATTGTTTCGGTTTGGCTGGTAAATGAGATATGAGTGAGGCATTAATGATACTTAGTTTGAAGAGTTGCAATGAGATTGTTACCGATGTTGAGAATTGAGATGTCTTAGTATTCATGTTGTTGTTGGCCCATTTAATTGTTAAGATTTAGGGGACTTTTGACCGTGCTCGATGAAGATGCCTTCATTGGTCTCTATGTAACAAAATAAAGCCTTATGCTCTGTATTTGTTATCTGATTCTGAGAGCCCATTTAAAACACTCATCATCTTCTATATCTTTTTGTTTTTGGCAAAAACGATCTGTGAATATGTTGCTTGGCTGATTATACAACAGTCTATCATTCCCGCATAAGGCCAAGATATCAACATTTGATCTATGTCTCTGACAAATGCACAGTACTAATCCAATTCTATTGATCACTCTACACTATTTAAATGCTATCATCTCATCATATTATTTGGCACATGATGTTAAAAGTTTCCAAATACAAGAATTGTTACCTCTTTTTTTTTAACCAAATCTACAATTAAGTCATGTCTATATATTCGTAATATTTTGATGCAGAGATGACAGCAAATTGTTGTAAACCTTGTCCACATCTGATCAACAAGCCTGACCACAATTGGAAAGAGACCTATTGACATTGCCTCGGAATTAGGGATGCATGGCTTTACAAATTGGTTGTATCACAAAAGACCCTTACTCAATTTCCATTTTCACACCCAATTTTGGATTGAGCTCTGCAAGAAGAGGCCATTCAGAAGCTTGTAATATTTGTAGCAAAAAGTGTTTGTGCACTTTTTTTGATCTTTTATTCTAGTGATGTAATGATCTTTAAAACTTTGTAGCATAAAAGTTGGATTGCAATTTGCAACTTGCAACAACAATACTGTAATATACTATTATCTCTTCAAACCAATACTTATATATACTTGTTCAATATATGAGTCCAAATTTTCAATAATTGATTCATCAAAGGTCTTAATAAAATAACAATGAAATATGTATACGTAATATACGAGTAATACTCATAATATACTTTATCATAATTTTATAGTGTATAGTTATTTATCCATTAAACTTAACATTTTTCATATCAAATTTCATTACTTATATTACATACATTACATCTATCTCAAATCTCCCTTCAAAAAAGATAAAATACATGTCTAATGTCTATCTCAAAATCTTCAAAAAAAATCTACTTATATCTTATAATAATTAATCAAAAGTGTAAAATTTATCTAATTAATAAAGTGTAAAATTCTCTAATATTATTTGTTTATTAGTTTTATTTTAACTATGATTTAGTTTCATTTGTTTAAATTCAGTTAATCTGAGTTATTTTAGCTATTTTCTGTTTAGTTTATTTATTAGGTTCAGTTAAATTTTAGTTTCATGTATAGTTCAATTTCAATTGATACGGTTCATTAAGTTCAGTTTCAGTAATCTCATTCAGTTAAGTTCATGTTTCAGTTGAGATTACGGTTCAGTTAAGTTTCAGTTTCAGTTAACTCAGTTCAGTCTAAGTTCAGTTTCATTATACGTTCAGTATAAGTTCAGTTCCAGTTAATCATTCATGTTTCAGTGTAAAGTTCATTAGTTCGGTTCAGTTAACATTTCACTTCAGTTAATTTCAGTTCAGTTAATTTCAGTTCAGCTTAATTTCAGTTTCAGTTTTATTCTACAGTTAATCTTCAGTTTTCAAACAATTAATTCAGTTTCAGTTTGTTCTAGTTCAGTTACAGTCAGTTTCAGTTTTATATTATCAGTTAAATTCATTCAGTGACTCAGTTCAGTTAACTTCAGTTACAGTTCATTTCAGTTCAGTTAATTCAGTTATGTCATGCAAGTTTATTCAGTTAAATAATCAGAGCTTATAACAAAATTGACAGCTCCTACTCCTTTATAACGGATGTGTCTAATACTTGTGCTACAATTCTCTTGGCAATTACAAAAAATTACAAAAAACCTAATTCCTAAAATTAAAATCAAATTGTCATCTCTTGAATTACAAATCTCACTTACGGCTGCATTCCCAACACTTTTTCAAATCTTTCAATAATACGTTGTTTGTTTATTATTATGATTAATTGGCATCCATACTATACATCTTTACTTGGATAATTTAGTCTAATTATTGGTTAGTTGTTTATGATTAGATTCTATGTTTGCCAAAAAAATTATAATTTCGTTCAATTTTATACCATCTTCAGTGTTATGTTATGTATAAATTTCTTTTAACATTTTTCACTTTTTATAAAGTTGGGGGATTTTGGCAGCTGAGATGACAATGATATAGAACAAATCATTCTAACTGAAGGCTGAATGAGAGTTTCCATCTACCTCACTACTAATTGTTGTGCTGTCTTTTGATGTGATTGCTGCTCTGTTACATTGTCGACTGCTCGCTAGGAGTTTATCTTGATGTATTAACTTATCACTTTCGATGTGTAATGCTGCTGCTATGTTTGCAGAATTACAGACAAGTTATTGTGTCATTTTATCTTTGATATCATTAACTTTGATTTAAATTCTGATAACTGAAATAGATCGATTTGGTTTTACGTTACACGATTTATTGATTCTAGTTTGAAATAATTGGTTTAGTTTTTTTTTGCAAAATACAAAAACCTATTATGTTAGTGGTGAAATGATTCATGTTGATTGCAACTGACATGAATTCCAATTTGTATGCTATTGGAGGCTGCTCATGAAGAAATTGTGCATATTGAAAGCATAGTTTGAGCTACGTAGAGTCTAGAAGTATGCAAAAAGCGGGCAAAGAAATTTAGCCTTCTTTTCTCATATGTCCTACTATGCCTTTTTAGTTATAGATCAGATATTCAGCCTAAAAATTCAAAATTCCTGCTCATTTAGTTATATAAAAAAAACTGATTAACATTACAATGTGTTTCAGTAATGGGTGATATCTACTTGGCTACCTAGTAAAACTATTGTTTAATTATATTGAGGTTGAATGATATTTATCAGTCTTGTTAGATGCTCGTACGGTACCCTAGTATTGTGTTGTTGTGTGTTGTAGTCTGGTATTTGTTTTCTTTTGTTTGGTATGAGATCATATTATAAACTTACTTAATTRACTTTTTATTGATGGCAGGATTCAAGAGTATTCTTGTCAAGTGCACTCAATGGGATTACACAAATGAACAAGGACGGTATTGCTTGGTGGGTTTTTTTAATTTTCCTCTGTATTGTCCATTAATTTTCTTAATTTCTTGTAACCTTTTGTTTTCTTTCTTCCCTAACTCTTAATATTGCTGGACTATTTTTCCCTCTGTGTAGATATGTTGGCTATATATCTGTTTCAATTCTGTTGGATCTTGGTTCATTGATGGTCCCTGCGTTACAATGGCATGTGAATCCTCTACCTATTCTAATATATCTATACATTCAGGWTGAAGTGCAATGGTGAGGTACTTTCATTTGTAAGATGTATGATATAAGGATTTTGTTTTCTTTGTTTATAGATATATTGGTAGAAGTTGTAATATATTGCGCACTCAGATGGTTATTAGGTGATGTTAGGAGCATTAGCACTAGCAGCGCATTTTTTGAGTTCCGCTAGGTTGAAATTTTGAAATTACTACTCTTAATAAAGTCAAATCCTGAAGTAGTGGCATACTTCATGTAGTAGCTAATTAGTCATTACATTTGGTTCCTTTTTTTGTTAATTAACGGGTTTGTGTGTTTGTTATTCAAWTATTTTAATCTTTGTGTATTGATTTTTATACACAATAAGGAAGTTTTAGATGTTTCTGATAGAAATTTTAGTGCTAGCATGAGTGTTCCAGCCAGGCGAACTCCTGAAGTATTATGCGCTTTTCTTAGGTACATTCAAGAAAGAGGAAGACTAAACGAGGGACGAGGCCAAACTCAAGCTCAACCCCGAAGAACATGGTCTCCAAAACTGGCCAGAAAGGTTCTGGAACAAAGCAGCAAAGCTGCAGCAACGGCATGCCTTTGGAGATGCGACAATCCAGCAATATGCTTGAGAACTTGCACTAGTTACAGTACGAGTTCAGACTAGCCTTGCTTTGGGATCTATGCATAAGTAGTAGATCTAGACTAAACTAGGTTCACTGTAGCAACATCAGCCCAGGGGTGCTTTGCTTTCTGTSCAGTAGGTCAGACTTGCTATGTCTGAGCAGTGTTGCAGCATGGCAGCAGATTCGAAGCATCATCAAAAGTCCCCTAAGCGGTACCTTCGAAGCAACGTCAAAATTCCCCCCATGCAGCACCAGCATGATTTGGCTATTTTATTTTTCATATGAATGAATTATTCCTTTCTTTCTAAAACAAATATAATAATTTGACATGTTTTTCCAAGCTAGTTTTACTTGAACATGCACTTTTCAAATTAATTTAGTTTTCCACATACTACTAATAATCGAATTTTTTGTTGTCACAGGGTATGAAGCTCTTTGAAATTCAAAACAGAAGCATTTTGTCATGCATATAGTGCTCGTTGAATCATATATTGGCTMCTATTTTGTGATGATCCAACATTATTTTGGACTTAGCTTTTCAAGTGTTAGATACATAATTGACATGAAACTAGTGCTTTATGTCCACTTTGTACAATACATGACTTTTTAAAGAAATATTAATGCATAAAAACTTTTACAAATGACGTTGCAGGAAATTCCATCGTTATTAGAAAATTGCTATATATTGCTATTGTATTCGATTTTAACAAGTGATGCAATGACTTGTAAAATGTTTGCATGATTTCAAATAAATATGTTAAGAAAAGTGTTACATAAAATTAAAAAAATGTTGCACTTATCAAGGGTTAAAAATTATAAATGTTGTCATATAGAAAACAAAGTGTTGCAATTATAAAGTTTTAAAAACTAGAAGTGTTGCATAAAGATAAAAAATGTTGCAATTATAAAGACTCTAAATTGTTGCATAAAGATGAAAAAATGTTCAATTATAAATGTTTAAAAGTCTAAAAGTGTTGTATAAAGATGAAAAAAGGATTGCAATTATAAAGGTTTAAAGTATAAGGTTGCATAAAACTGAAAAAGTGTGCAATTATGATTATAGCAACATTGTTAAAGTGTGTTATAGAATGGTTAAAAACTGTGGCAATCTGAAAACGTTGCATGTAGTGCATTGTTACAAATCATGCAACATTTTGCCAAAGCTCGCCACTATACCTCTAAGTCAGTTCAAAGAGCTATTCAACCGACCTATTTGCACTACTTGGAAAAACATCCTATACCCTTTTGCAACATATTAGCCCTATAGCAACAATTTTTAAGCATTCTATAGTCCTACATTAATAGTGGACGAATAAACTATACTAGAAAGAATCATTCGTTTAACTTAACAAAAATGTTTCTATTAACTCCAAACGGGTATACAACACATCATCGCCAAGGGAAGTGTCTTATTACAAGTTGGCATGACGACCCAACTTATGCATGTCATAAAAACGAAAACGAAAATGTTCCAGTAGCCCTAAATCTAACATGCATTGTCGAAATAAGTTCGCCTATCTTTAAAGAATACAAAGAATCCAGATCATCACCACTTTGGGGGAAGTAAATACAAGTGGTTTCACAATAATTCAGACCCTATGTACTTTGCAATTATCAAATATTCAATTCAAAAGTTTTGTGTATTTGAACCACTTTACCATCTAACAAGATCTCATTACCTTGCACAATCAACCTTCACTTACTAACATCATTCATTCTATACAAGTTAAAGAGTTGCCCATGTTTTTATTCGTAATATGACCGCTATTACTTGCTTACATAGGATTTAAAGCTGAGAGTAATTTCCACCACAGACTTCTATGTTATTATGAAGGCATATTTGAACAATTGTATCAATGCTTGCACGTGTTGTTCAGTTTCTTTGGTAATTCCAATTTGGTGGTTACTTCTCCGATTGATTATTTAATATTTACCATCATCCTCTAAGATGACAGATTGTTTGAATTTTGTGACAAATGGCCTAGCTTATTGGATTGGGGAATGGTGGTCTAGATCCCGTACTAAAGTAGGTGGTCTCTCAATTCATCAATATGTTATGAGAATGAGTATATGACTGATGTATAGATAACCTCCTAAACAATAACTATCTTCAATTTGCAAAAGTAGGACAAGAATTCAGTAGTGGAGAAAATCGAAACAAAAAACCCACAAACTTAGCTGTTACACATTCTTATTTACCAATAACAATGTTAACCACAATGTGGTCAAAATTAGCTATTTGTTGCGCATTTTCTTGCAATTGAGATTTATCACCACTTAAATCAATTTCATTTACTCTTTTCACATCATTTCTAGTGCTATGTTGTTGAGTGTTTTGAGCCATGTTAGAAATTAAAGTTCTAGCTTAATTGAGTTAGTGTTTTACCAACTAAGGCACCACCAGCAGCAGCATCAATCATACCTCTATCAGTAGGCAACAATCCCTCATAAAAATATTAAATTAACAATTGATCACTTATCTGATATTGTGGACATGAAGCACWTAATCTTTTAAAASGTTCCCAATATTCTTGAAGTGATTCAAAAGCATGTTGTGTAATTCGACATATTTCCTTCCTAATGGATCCAATACGACTTGCAGGAATGAATTTTTCAAGAAAAGCTTTTTGTAAGGCATTCCAAGTCATAATAGAACCAAAAGAAAGAGTTTATAACCAATCTTTAGCTAAATCATGAAAAGAAAATGGAAAAGTATGCAATCTAACATCATCTTGCTCAATACCTTCAGGTTTCATAGTAGAACAAACAACAACAAATTCCTTCAAGTGTCTATGAGGATCCTCACCTGCCTTCCCARAGAATTTAGGAAGAAGATTAAGAAAACCTGAATTCAGCTTCAATYGTTTTTCCAAAGTAGGAAAAATAATGCATAGGGGCTCCTCCTCCATCCTTGGGGCTCCTAGCTCCTTAAGTGTCCTCTCAACAGCCATGAATGTGTATTTGACTGGTAATAGATCTTCTAACTCATGTTRAGGTTCGTCACTAAAAATGTGAAGAAATCCTCAGCGAGGATCGCTAGGAAGAAACGYAAGTCTAGTTTGCATGAATCTGGGCMGGCCTTCTACAAAAKAACAAAAGCCTCTATCGGTTTCGCCTCAGCTCTTTGCAAGGTGCCCTTCGTTGGCGATCTTYGTGAGCCTTTTCTTTATACACAAACATATGAGTGAAGGTCTAAGACTTCCCACGATACTTCCCTTCGTTCTCCCAGATACCCTAAACCCTTTGGTAATGACACASAGACACTTAGTTATCTATGATCCTGATCTTTGCTATGACGATGATTATGCAGAGCCTGTGGACATTGAAGGTGGGAATGAGGATGAGGTTGGAAGACGAAGAGGTCCAACAAAATTTATTCCCTCATCATAAATATGTGGACAATGTCGAAAATATCAACTTTTCTAAGTTCAATATCGATGTTGAAAACGTCGTCCCTTCGCTGGTCTCTTTACCATTTCCCAAGGCTCCCCGTCCTTCGGTACCAAAGCTGGACAATGATATTCATCGCGGCTTGAAGCAGTTTTCGCCGAGAAGCATCCCGACATAACCATTGAATTGGCCAATGATAAGAAGAAAGATGTTGTATGGATTAAGGAAGAGGACCAACGATACCTTCGAGCTTCGCAGAACTTCCTTGCTCCTCACAAGAGGAAAATGATTACAAAGATGGTGAAGTGTGCTCCACCATAGTACTTAGATACTCTACGAGGRTTTAATGAGGGTGCAACTAGGGCAATAGAAGGTTGCTTAGCTGAGGTAATTTTTCTTCAACACTTAGTCATATTTCATTCATTTTTCACTCCATTTTAGTAAGTTATTCACTACGCAGGCTATGGTGCGAGTTGACGGACTTGCAAAGGCGATCCCTAACTATCACAGAGAGACCAAATATAAAGAGCTGTTATGCGCA
>SNQN01008637.1:10963-26866 GCA_008642245.1 Bassia scoparia | reverse complement strand
TTATTTTTTGTGAGGATCTCACAATGGAATAAGAAAAATTTATTCGCTCAGTCCAAACCATGTACACCTACCAAACACAAAGGCTACTTACAAAGAGTGGAACCAACTACTATCATCAATATTCCTATCAAAATTGGTTATTACAAAAAGGAATTCTATTCTTAATGATATAACGAACTTCCTTGATAATTCGCTCAACATTCCTCTTGTGCTTATTCCACATTTGATCATTTCTTGCTGCCCAAATAAGATACACCATAGCAGTCAAGGCAGACACTATATAACTTGTCGCTTCAGTTTACTCCCTTTTAGAGCTCCTAGCAATCCCATCCACCACAATGTTGCAAACTCCGAGACCTCAAATTCAAGCCAAGCCAGTTAGTAACTGATCATAACAAGCTTGCTTCTGAACGGACATTCAAAGAAAAGATGGGAATGAGTTTCAACTCCTGTATCACAAAGGCAGCACCATTGGTCTCACATAAGGGCCATCTCTTTAAACGGTCCCTAGTGAGAAGCCTTGCTGAATGCTAACCCAGTCAGAAACTGGTGCTTAGGTACTTGCAGCAGGCCACCCAAATAGCCTTGCCCCAATGAGTTTTTTTCACCCTTAGGCCGCAGAGTCTCATACCTTCTTGATCGAGTAATTAGAGCTCATAATATCCACTCCTGCACTAACCAACTGGTCCTTAATCCTCCGTAGAGTCCCTTCCACACCCAGCTGCAAATCTGAGTAGGAGAGATACTCAACCCAATTCTATTTTTAATATAAATAGTGTGAACCCATCGAACCAGAGGTTAAATCTTTTTTTTGAGCTATTGCCCAAATATGTTCCCCACAGCCGCCATGTTTCCAATGCATAAGGCTCTAATTCACAAGGCCACCCTCATGCTTAGGCTTACAAACCTCTTCCCATGCTACTGGCACATTTTACTACTCAAATAAACCATGCCACAGATAAGACTACACACTCCAATGATTTTCTGGATAATAGATTTCGAAAGACGTTAGGAGCAGAAAAAGTTGGCACCAGTAAGTATAACATACTTACAGAATAGTAATACTGAGTTGACCAGCTGTAATCTTCCAGCATAGGAAGTGTTCTTGGAGCTCCAAGTCCTGATTTTTGCACACATTTTATCAACACAGTCTTTCACAAATCATTAGGATGAATTTGTTTAGGACTCATGGGCCCAAGGTGGATAAATGGTAATCTACCCAATTTGAAACCAGACAAGATCGTGATTCTCTCAACAATTTGACTATCCATACCAGCCAAGTAGATCTCTAGACCTTGGCGCACTTATTTCTAACCCAGTAGTTTTAGAGAATAAATTGAGAATCAGCAAGGTTTAAGGTAATAGGTGTAACATCACCCTAGAGAACATAAGAATATCTATCCGCAAAGCATAGGTGATTAAGACCCACAGTTTTACACAAAGGATGAACTTATAACCTTCCTGCATGCTTACCTTTTTTCATGATTCTAGAGAAATATTCCATGCACAAGGTAAATAGTAGAGGAGACAAAGGGTTCTTTCCTCAGACCCCACTAGGGTGGATGAGGGGGAAGGTGCTGTCTGCGATTCTGAAACGGTATCACGACGTTCTCCAAGCGCCAGGACATTGGGGCACGTGTAGCTGCTCACATCTTCATCGTCGGATAGGCTTCGCTATTAGCTAGAGGAGTGGGGGCACAAAATAAGAAGAAGAAGAAGAAGAAAGAAGTAAGAAGAAGAAGAAGAAAGAAGAAGAGAAGAAGAAAAAGAAGAAGAAAGAAGAAGAAAGAAGAAGAAGAAGAAGAGAAGAGGAGGAGAGGAGGAGGAGGAGGAGGAGGAGGAGGAGGAGGAGGAGAGAAGAGAGAGGAGGAGAGAAGTGGAGAGAAAAGAGAGGTAGGGAAGAAGAGTAGGAGGGAAGAGAGGAGGAGAGGAGAGGAGAAGGAGAGAGCAGGAGGAGAAAGTAGCGGAAGGAAAGGAAGGAGAAAGAAGAAGGGAAGGAGAGAGGGAGGAAGAGAGAAGGACGAAGAAAGAAAAGAAGAAAGAGAAGGAAGGAAGAAGGAGGAGGCAACAGGAAAAGAGAGAGAGGAAAGAAGAAGAAAAAAAGAAGAAGTGAAAGGAGAGAAGAGAAGAGAAGAAGAGAGAGGAAGAAAGAGAAGAAGAAGAAAGAAAGAAGAAGAAGAAAAGATAAGCAGAGAAGAAAGAAAGAAGAAAAGAAAGAAAAAGAAAAAGAAAAGAGAGAAAAAAGAAAGAAGAAGACAAAGAAGAAGAGGAAGAAGGAAGAAGAGAAGAAGAGACAGAAGAAGAGAGGGAAAAGAGAGAGAGAAGACAAGGAGAGAGAGGGTGGAGGAAGAAGATAGGAAAGGAGGAGGAGGAAAGAAGGATAGAAGAAGAAGAAGAGAGGAGGGAAGAAGAAGAAATAAAATGAAACTGACTCAGTGAAGGTCTAAAGGACTACCTGTTGCCGTGTGCTTGGTCCGACTCGCTGGAGAAGCCGTCGTTGCTGCTAGAGAACGTTGTCGACTGCGCGCAAACTACGAAATTAGAGAAAAAAGAAAAAAATGAAAACTGACTCAGTGAAGGTCTGAAGGAACTACCTCTGCCGTGTTCGTCGCTGACTCGCTGGAGAGAAAGCGCCGCCGCTGCTGGAGAACGTTGTCGACTGCACGCAACTACTTGCTGTGCAACTACTTGGATGTTGCCGTGTTGGTCTCACTGGACTGGGGGACCGGACTGTGTGCGCGCAACCTAATCAGAGCTCCGCGACTGGCTGCGCCGCTCAACTATGAGGAGAGTAACTGAGTAAGTCAAGTAAGGAAGTAGAGAGTGAGGACTTGGGTTTGTTTGAAATCCTTTGAATGTTTTTTGAAATGTTTTGAGAATGTAAATGTTTGTGTAATGTTTTGGATTTTTGGTTAGTAAAGCTATAAAGAGAGTAAAAAGTAAAAGACTAAAGAATTAAAAATTGTGTGTAGTTGTTTTATTTGTTTAAAATATCTTATATATAAATATTAAAACAGAAATTATTTATTATTTTTTAAAAGGGTTAACGGATCCGGATCCTTATTAGACTCGAATCCGTATCCATCTTTTTGGACAGGATCGTATTGACCCAATCGTCGGGTACAAAAATTTAGGATCCATATCCGTAAAAACGGATATGGATCCACGGATCCGGCGGGTTCCAGGATTCCATGGATCCACTGCCAACTCTATTGGTATTATACCACCACTCAACCAAAGGAAGCCACATACTTCAATCTCTTGGATGTTCACTACACATACACCTTAGAAAGGTTTCAAGACATTTATTGACTACTTCAGTTTGACCATATGTCTGAGGGTGGTAGGATGAGGACATCAATAATTCAATCCCTTGAATAGTGAATAAGGCTTTCTAAAAGTTGATTAGAAAAATTTTTAACAGATMCGTTAACATTTACCCCTCAAATCGTTATTACGTACTGATCAACAAAAGAATTTTCGAAACTAGGTATTTCAGTAAAATAAACTAAAAACTAGGTATTTATTTCCAAAACGGAAGTAAAGTTAGATACTTATCCTCAAAAAAATCCTAAAAATAATAATCTTAACCCAAGTACTCCGTATTTCAGTTCATGTGTATTCAATTCAGTTTAGGTCTAGTTGAGTCAAAAATAAAACGGGTTTTTGTTTACAAAAATACTTTTATGTCCTATAGAGTTGCTCAATTACACACTATATACAAAATACTCGTACAATCTAAACCTGGAATTCCTTGGTGAAATCAGTTTACCACGGCGGGAATTCCATCACAGCAGCGCCGCAGTAACCCCAGCCCCCCAACTCTCCCCACGTCTTTTAGTGTGAGTTTGCTGTATTTTAATCATCATTTTATAATCTGAAATTCACTGCTAATTGATTTGTAATTTGCGAATTCAATTGTTGTTGTTGGGGAATTTTTAATTTAATACTTTGTTWGCTTCTCAATTGAGCATGGAGTTGCTTGTAATTTGTATGTTCAAGTTTGGTGCTTTGAGAAAAATAACTAGTCTCAAGTAAATCAGCAAATTAGTTAGACTGATACTTAATTTGTTCGASTGATAGTCGGAATGTCGAATTGGTGAATTTGTGTTTTTGCTATTGGTTCATGTTTTTAATTTCATTGGGGAATGTCAAGTCGTCGAATTTAGGGAATTTTGGATTAATAATTTGATAGTTGGATTAGTGAATGTTGGTTTGATTAATCCTAAGCAATATGGAATGAGTATAAACTGCTTCTTTTCCTTATGCTTGATTTCGTTAATTAATTTGATTGGTAAAATGTAATGTGTCGTGCTCATTAATATTGTTTAATTGCTACTCTTTTTTTTTTTTTTTTTTTTTTTTTTTTTTGCATTACCAAGACACAACTTCTACTTAAAATATCGTGAGTTATGAATAAGGGCCTGTTTACATTAGTTTATTTCACTTCAGTTCAGCTGAGCTCCATTCAATTTAGTTCAGTTCAGTTCTTAAGTCAATTTCTCTCTCATAAAATATTCAGTTCAGCTCCATTCAGTTCAGTTCAGTTGATTTCAGTTAATGTAAACAGGCCTTAAGTATATTTTTTTGGATTTTAATTGGTAAAATTTAAGTAAGGAACAGTTTTTGTGTCTTAGTAGTGTTTAAAAAAAAACAATTTTTTTTGGTCCTAGGTCATGACATTTGTATTCCGTTCCCCAGCTTCAAAATCCTTGTTTTGTCACTAGCTGTTAACTAGCAACATCATGGGTTCTTTTGGTGATAGCAATGCACTCATCTTGCCCTCTAAATCAAAGAAATTGAAGCAGAAATCAAATTCTCAGGTATTTCTGATTTTTCACTATGTAATTCACTTTTGGAAATTCTGAATTTTTATGTATAATTAGTGAGTTTATGTTGATGTGTATTTTATTGTGTGTTTTAGCCAATTGTAAGCTGCCAAGATAAAAAATTGAGCAAATCCCAGAAAAGGAAATTGAAGAAATTGGAGGTAGTCTATTTCACCCCTTTTAGAAAAGAAAAAATTTATGCTGTTTTTTCCAGACAGAAATTGACCTAATTGTGTGTGTTAATGTAGGAAGAGAAAGGACATAAATTATTGCTATCCAAAAGCTTGGAATCCTTAGAGTATGTTTTTGATTTGATTGCTGTAATCTATGTGCAACTGGTTTATATTGAATTTGCTTGTAATTGTTAATTGTTTACATTCATATTTTCAGGAAGTATACAATAAGTGATGATGCTCATTCGCTTTTATATTCCTCCCAAAATATTGGGCAGGTACATTTCTCCCTCTTTTTTGAAAATGATATGCTCATTTGTTTTCTGAACAAGAGTAGACTAGACTATATACTTCTGCATATATAAGCATTTGATTGCTCTTTTGTTTTTGGACGAAGATTTGATTACCCACTTTTATGCAGAGTAACTTATGTTATTTCTTTGATTCAGTCTTTTATTTTTATGAAAAATGTTAAGTTAGGACACCGTTTTGTTCATATTAATAAATGTTGTAAAAAAATGATGGAATATCGGAAATTATCGTAGCCATGTTACTCAAACTCGAGTGTTCATGTAGACATGAACTGAATATGGCTTATATGAGCCACTTGTACATAATTTGACTTATATGAACGGATTAATCTGAACTCTTTTGAGGTAAAGTTTTAAAATGCAACCRAAATGTTTGAAATCCTGTTAGTGGATGGAGATAATGTGAGACTTCCTTTGCTCGTGATAGGCGGAGACAATGCGGGAGAAGCGTAGGAGGGTCATGCAATTTTCCAAGGCCGGATTGGTTGTGCCTGAAAATGATATGGGTACCAAGAGAAAGAAAGTTGGTTCATGTGAAAGTGAAGTTGATAGTTTGAAAAGAACTTTCCTGGATTCTTCTGATAAGAATATGTCCTTTGAACCAGTGCTCATTACAAGAGCAAGTGAAGTTGATGCTTCTGAAATCTCTCCACTGAAAATTGCTGATACGAATGCCACCCTCAAACCAGCACTCATTGAAAGAACAAGTGGAAATTCTTCTGCATACTCGGAATCTTCTCAAGGGCCAGGTGAGCTGAACCGTCTTAGTGATCTTGGAAGAACTGAGCCAACTGGATCGTGTAAGGATTTTGATAGCTGCAAAGCCACGAATCCAGATGCTGGAAATTTGTTGCCCTCCCAGTCTCCTGATAGCAACACGAAAACTGTTGTTCCTGCGGTTAGTATATCAACTGGCTTAAATAAACTGTTGTTTATGATATTAATCCTTGTACCTCTCACTGTATAAGTTTGTAACATTTCAGATGTCATGCACCACATAAGAATTTTTATGAAGTTTTTCAGTTATGGTTTGGTAAATTATGTACTTGACAGTTGAGGCATACTAGAATGAAGTCAACTCTTATTTTATTGGAATGGACTGATTAATGTTTGTATAAGCATCGATCATGTTACATGTGTTTGTAGAGATAACCACCTAGGCACCTTAGCCTTGCTGATGAGTTATTATCATCAATGATTGAGTTAATGTCTTCTTTTGTTGTGTTTATAGTAGCGAAAATTTATGAGCTAAATCGGATGTTGAAACTTGAAATAATGTTTACACAAGTTCTTTGCCATATTTCAAACTTCCATGAATAATTGTAGTTTGAGAGTGTGTATGTATTTTGAGAAATTTATTAACCAAGCTGTAGCATGTGATCTGAGCGGAAAGTCTTAGTACACACTTACACACAATATGTTTTCTTTGAATATAGTTTCAAGGTCCATGATATTTTTACTTTTCTGGGAAGTAGATTGTTGAGCTAGTGACAAAGCTTTGATAATGTCTTTGCAAATGTGGGAAGCAATAGGTCTTGATAAGTTTGAGAAATCGCGATTTAGCTCTTGTTGATAAGTAATGGCTCTTCCACATTGAATTTTTTCATACTTCCTCCGTTTCGATTTAGTGGCTACACTTGGGGTGTGCGCAGATTCCTAGGAAAATTTTGTGGAAGAAAGAGATAATGAGAAAAAAAGAGGGCCCATGTGAAAGGAGAGAGATAGAGATAGTGTTTTACCCGAAAAAGGGAGTGTAGCTAGTAAATTGAAACATCCTTAAATAGAAGGCGTAGCTAGTAATTTGGAACGAAGGAAGAATAATTTTTGCAGAACCTTTATTTTTAGTCTCGATTAATTATTTGATTCTCCTGGCATTGTGGTGGTTTGATTCTTGCTACTTGCCKTGTCATTAATTTCTTAATTTAGCATTATTTAAGTAGTTCTCTCCATATATTTTMATGGCCTAATTCAGCTTTTAAATTTAAGTCTCGTGACTAATAATATGCCACTATTTGTTTAGGTTAATCGTAATGGTGTATCAAAAGTTAATTCTTGTGTGACAAGGTGCATAGGGAGTGATCCTATTCCAGGCTCTCCAAGTGTCCCGACTGTGGTAAATGTTTCACGACCGAAAGAAGTGGAAAATGGGAGAAGGGACCTCCCTATTATTATGATGGAACAGGAGATAATGGAAACTATAAACAATCATAATTGTGTGATTGTTTGTGGAGAAACAGGATGTGGAAAAACCACACAAATTCCACAGGTAGATGGAGAAAGCCTACTTTTCTGCAATTATTTGTTTGTTTTTGGGTATTTTCTAACAGTTTCCCCTCTTTGTGGTTAAAATTGGCAGTTCCTCTATGAAGCTGGCTATGGTTCAGCAAAATCTCCCAGCAGAAGGGGAATGATTGGTATAACCCAACCTCGTCGTGTGGCTGTGTTTTCTACAGCAAAACGAGTAGCATATGAGCTTGGACTTCAAATTGGTAAGGAGGTCGGTTTCCAAGTCAGACATGACAGAAAAATTGGAGATAACTGCTCCATCAAATTTATGACTGACGGGATTCTTCTTCGAGAATTGAAGGTTTTTTGGTTTTCCTAACTCACTTTGCTGCTTTACATAACTGATTTATCTCATGGYCATCTAAATTTACGAGTTGCATAGACAAGATATTGGGCTTAACCTATCACGAGATCTTAGAAAAGGAACATAAKAATCTCTAAGAAAAGTTAGTTGTCTAATTTGCTACATTTTTGTGTGCTCCTGGTAATCTGCATTATGAGTGCATCTTGTTAAAGTTTTCATGTGGTAGCCACTTCAAGGAAAGTTGCTTTAAAGTAGCTAGTTAGAAACTAGCAGAGTGTATGAGGCATGATTGTTACCATTTGTTGCAAGGTTCTTCGAAAATTAATGACTTTTCTGTGTTATTCTCAAAAATAAGCAGACACAATGTACAAGTATCAGCTTTTTACTGAAAACCTGGAACTTTATCCTTGTCCCAATATTCAAATTCAATCCAGTTCAGAATAAGCTACTAATAATCATATTATAGCACTAACCTCTCTTGTGCCTCTTTTCCACTATTTTGGGTGTGTGCGGTGTGGCTATAGTCAAACCTTTTTTAGTGATTTTTTTTAGCTGCGTGTTTTTTTCTATTGTTATACTTCCTTCGTATTTAAAAGTCTATCCATTTCAGTTGTCCACACATGCCAATGCACTTATTTRACTACTTATATATTAAGAAAAATTTAAAAGATTTCTCAAATTGTGGGCAGTGCCGAGTTTCCAAACATATATTGGGTCCGTAACGTAATGATTGCATGAGGGTGTAAAGGAGCAAATTAATTAAAATAATTTTATGAGTAGTAATCTTTAATCTCATACTTGTTTTTAAATTCTTTGGATTAATTTGCTCATTTATACCCTTACCTTTTGTTCCAACTTCCAAATTGATATGCCCATTTGCTGGAAATACAATGTCCAAGAAAAAGAGGAGAGAAGGTATATAAGTGGGCTCTTTTCTTTTTTATTTTATTGGAGAGAAAATGTGTAAGTGGTTATTTGTTATGTTTTAAATAGGAGAGAAAATGTGGTTATGACTCTTGTGAGAAAGTGTAAAAATGGATTGGTCCATATGGTGCTTTGGTGAGGCAAGTGGGTAATAGAATAATAAATTTTGTTTGCAAAAAATAGTACTCCCTCCGTAACGTAATACTTGCAACAGTTGTATTAGYACACTTCCTAATGTAAAATAATGTAATTGTGGGTTAGGTGAGATATTAGTGTAGTGGTCTCCAAAAAAAAAGTAGTACAATTGTGGGTTAGGTGAAACATTAATGTAGTGGTCCCAGAAAAATAAGGTGATTTTGGGGTTAAATGGGATGTTTATCTTTAAAAATTTACCAAATAAGAAAGTAGTACAATTGTTGCAAGTTTTGTGTTACACCCAAAATTAAAAATTGTTGCAAAGTTTTTCATTACGGAGCTGCCACTTCTATTTTACACGTTTGCCAATGCACAATTTATAAGTAAAATATCTTTAATTGTATGCGAGTAAAAATTATAAAAATTGGATTTTAATAAACTACTTGTTAAATGTTAATCCAATTCTAACAAGACTCCACTTGACTATATTCATTCTTATATATGGACGAGAATTTAGAAAATTGTCACTATTATTGAATAGTGTTAATTTTCCTTATGGCATGAATTTAGTGGAAAAGAGGGAGTAGTATAGTTCGTAGATCAATGTTGAACGAACTAAAACGGAAAACGGGTAGATMAATATGGAATGGAGGGAGTACAACTTTTAGAAATGGAGTATTTACTTTGGAATCTCATGATAAACTTTGTTTTACTAATGCAAGTGTTATGCTGAATTGTGAGTGCTACCCACCCCTCTTTGATTGTACGCTTTTACATGTTATATGTTGCCTCCTGCTTTTTATTTACAATATCAACATGTGTTGCTAATCAAGGTCTTCTTTCATTCTTTGAATGAGCTATTCCCTAAAATTATTTAGTCAATTAAATAAGGGAAATTCCAATTGGTATACCTGGGTARTCAATAAATCCCACTAGTATACTAGTAAGTAGTAACTCAGTTAGTTTAAAATTCCCAAATATACTTGAGTTTATATCAATTTCGCAATCGCGACATTTACAAAGGTTTTTTTTTGTTTTTTATTTTTATTTTTTTTTTACTAAAGGGAGGACAAGTCCTCAAAAAAATGAGAAAATCTAAGCTGTCACAAAACGAGGAAACGAAACACCTCTCAGACCATCCTCTAAAATGTGAATTAGCGAACTACTAGGATTAGTGGCAACCACCATGGCTTGTTCGTGATGCACACCCACATTGGCTAAATGGTTAGCCATTCTATTTGCCTCACGGTAGCAATGAGAGATGAGAAMAATCCACGATTCTCGAGCAATAAGTTGCTGACATTTACAAAGGTATATTCCTTAGTTAAAGGAATATTTCATCATTTTTCAAAAAGAAAATAAGATTTTTAAAAAACCAGCCACCCCTTTCAACCCCAACCATTACTCTTTCGACCCTCCCTAATAACCGCCTTCAACCCCAACTACCGCCCTTTAACCCTTCCCCAACCACCCTCACCATCTTGGGCCCTTCCTCAACCAAGGCAGCCACCCCCACCCTACGTTGCTGCACTCCCACCACCCGTACCTAGCAACCACCTCACCCAAATTTGCAGCCACCCACCCTGATTCACCCACAATAACCCCCCCCCCCCCCAATTCACAGTCTTCCCATCCACCCCATCCCATGTTGCCCCAATTCACCACCACCTTATTTCAAAATTCGCCCCAAATGTTCGAAATGAAGTGGTTGGCAGTTGGCTGAGTGGTTTTATTGGGTGGTGGCTAGGTGTGGTGGTGGCTAAGTGTGTGGTTTTCGTTTGGRCGATTTTAGTTGTTTTCTTTTACTTTATTTTATTTTTGCCTTTTTCATTTTAATTTATTTTTTCTTTTTTTAAAAAAATATTTAATTGAATATACCCTTAATTAACAGAATATACTTTATAAATGTCACGTTTGGGAGATTGTTAATATTTGGGAATTTTAAACTCACAAGTATACTAGTGAGATTTGTTAAATACTTAAATTCTCATGTATACCAATGGGAATTTCCCATTAAATAATTAATCCTTGCGTCGAATATTTGGTTCCAAGGGAAATGTGCAGTTTATCTTGTGATGTTCTGATAAATATTTTTTTTCTTCTTTTTGACACTACAGAGTGATTTCTTGTTGAAGCGTTACTCTGTCATTATTCTGGATGAAGCTCATGAAAGGACTCTAAACACAGATGTTCTTATTGGGATGCTATCTCGAAGTATTAAAGAGCGCCAGGTAAACTTTTTTTCCTTTTTTTTCCGTAACTATTGGATTTTACTAGAGCATTGAAGGCTTGAACATAGATTTGAAGTTCCCTTTATTTTCTAACTTTCAGTTTTGTTGTGTTTAGTTGTATACTTAAGCGGTTCATTTGGGAATTAATTAATATATATTTTTGTGAAGACTACAATAATGTCCACAAAAATGAAAATGTGACCTTATCAGTCTATATCAATTTATACCATATATTCAATGTGGATTGAAGCCTTGTGTGCATTTGTTTTGTTAGTTCATTGTTGTATAGTTTCATCTGATATAATTTATCATATATTGTAAAGACTTTATGAGGTTCAGCAGAAATTGTGCTTTCTGGGAAAGAAATTAAGCCTGAAATGAGAATATTTCCTCTAAAACTCATATTAATGAGTGCTACATTGCGGGTTGAGGATTTCGCTTCAGGAGGACGGACATTCAATGAGCCCCACCAGTTATAGAAATTCAACAAGACAGTTTCCTGTAACAACACACTTCTCAAAAAGAACAGTGCTTACAGATTATATTGGTGAAGCGCAGAAGATGGTCTTGAAAATTCATAAGAAGCTGCCTTCTGGTGGTATATGGTGTTTGTTACTGGCCAAAGGGAAGTTGAAGATTTGTGTCGGAAGCTTCGTAAAGTTTCGAAGCAGTTTGGAACAAGAAATTGTGACATTGATAAGCAGAATGAGATAATTGATATGAATGACAAGGGCCAAATTGATGGGTGTAGTATAGAAGAGATTAATGAAGCCCTTGATACTCATTCAGACAGTGATGATGACAGTTATGATGGCAATTATGATGACTCTTATGTTGAATCAGATGATGATGATACATCCTCTACTATCAGTTCAGTGTCGGATAGTGACTTGGATATTGAGAGTGATCTTGAAGTGGATGGTAAAACTGTGGATTTTGCAGAAAATGTTAATCTTGATTCTTTAAAGGCTGCTTTTGAAGGTTTGACTGATAAGACAACTCCAATATTAGACAACATCGAGCAAGGAATTGATTCTGCAACACAAGATATTTGCTCAATTCAGGCTGGCAAGTTGCCTAAGCAAAAAGGAGAGAAAAAGAGTCCTGTTGTTGGTCAGTTWAATGTTTTGCCTCTTTATGCTAGGCTTCCAGCAGTTGCTCAGCTCCGTGTATTTGGAAACGTCAAAGAAGGGGAGCGTCTTGTAGTTGTTGCCACTAATGTTGCTGAGACCTCATTGACAATTCCTGGGATAAGATATGTGGTTGACACTGGAAGGGAAAAGGTGAAGGAGTACAATCCCTCCAATGGAATGGAATCGTATGATATAAAGTGGATAAGCAAGGCATCAGCTTCTCAACGTGCTGGAAGGGCAGGAAGAACAGGACCTGGTCATTGTTATTGCCTCTATTCTTCTGCAGCCCTGTCAAATGAATTCCAAGATTTCTCATGCGCTGAAATTTTGAAAATTCCTGTGGATGATGTTACTCTCTTCCTGAAATCTATGGGAATCATTGAGGTACATGTCCTCTGCACCTTTTATTATAACATGGTCACTTTTAATTACTGTTCACTTTTGAAGATTGATAGCTTTACATTCTTTATGTTGTTGGTCTTTGATGAGTGTGATACTGTATGTTCAATGATGGCCTTAGTGTTGTGAGAGAGCGAAACAACTTTTATGTTTTATACAGCTACAATAATAGTAGTACTCACTTTGTCAAATGCCTTGCATGTAGATTAAATTTTTGGTGGAAGGTGATAATTGCACATGTAATATGTTTCACTCGAAGATGGGATATGTTTTCCTGCTTACTCTGTCAAAATCTTAGGTTCTTAGCCAAAATTTTAAAGCATATACAGAGTGGGTGGAGCAAAAATAAGTAGATGGTGGATGCTTTTCAAAAAAGGGAAAAGGGGGAGGGAGCTAAAAGAATGGAAATCTTGTCAATAACCGCTACAAACTTTGCACTTTTTGTGAAAAACCACCGAATTTATTTATTTATTTTGAATTTAATTACCATTACTTTGTTAAAACTTTGTAAAACACCACTTTAAAGATTCAGTTAACTACTCCATTCAGTGGGCCCCACTCACCCATATAAAATAATTAAATAACCGAATTCCAGAGAAAACTCAAGATTATGGTATTTTCCCCAAAAACTCTTGTCCAATGCTTTTTCTTCTGTTTTATTTATTTATTTTTTGCATTGAATATGAATTGGATTTCCTCATATTTTTAAAAGATCTCTTCTTCTTTTTTTAATTCATTTTCCCTTTTGTTTTAATAGATTTCTTTACTTTTTTTCACAATAAATCTTTAATTATTTTTTTACTAGTAAATTCATTCAATTTTTGTTTCTTCGTCTTGTTTTTCTATTTTTTAACATTTCCCACGTGAAAAATTATAGGAATCTAGAGTGACACGTGACACTGTTCTTAATTTTTACAAATTCAAGACTTTAGGGAAATAGCAATAGCACAAACCTCTTAGAGGTTTGTTCTCATGCCATGTCACATTTTGACTAACCT
This sequence comes from Bassia scoparia, assembly GCA_008642245.1. Classification (NCBI taxonomy): domain Eukaryota; kingdom Viridiplantae; phylum Streptophyta; class Magnoliopsida; order Caryophyllales; family Amaranthaceae; genus Bassia; species Bassia scoparia. The sequence goes on along the minus strand of SNQN01008637.1, from coordinate 13,143 downwards.
CGTCCAAAACAAACATATATCCAACAATAACACAAACCTTTCCAAAGGTTTATATTGGGGCCCATAATTTACACCTCATTTAAAATAAAATCTTTAATTAAATTTGATTTTCAATATTAGTGGTCCGCTCGTATTAATCCCAAGTTGGAGTAATGTCAGATTATTCCCAACTTGGTACCCAATATTCTCTTAACAAGCCTTTTGACTTGTGACCTGCTGAATGGGTTAATTTTACCCATAACCCTTCTCACTCCTCACTCCTCTCTCTCCACCGCACCATGTGCATTCTTGCTCCTCCTCACTCCTTTCTCTTTGCAATCTTGCTCCTCCTCACTCTTTTCTCTCCTCCGCACCACCACCACGAAATCCTCTATCGCACCACCCGCCACGAAGCCCTTAGTCGCACCACCCGCCACGAAGCCCTTAGTCGCACCACTTGCCGCGAACCCTTCATCGCCGCGAAGTAATCTCAAATCAAATGGGAGATTTGGAATGGTTGTTAGGGTTCGTTGGGTTCAATCGAAGGTTTTAGCGTTGGTGGTTAGGGTGATTCGAATGGGGAGATTTGATTTGGTGGTTAGGGTGATGTTGGGGGTTGGTGCGTTTGATGTTGGGTGACCTTGCTAAGGCGTCTGAAATGGGTGAGTGTGAAGATGGTGGTGCGTTGGCGAGGAGATTACAGGGGGTGGTTGGGTTGGGGTGGGGTGGCTAGTGGTCGGTTGTTGGGGTGGTTGGGGTGGCTATTGGTCGGTGGTTGTGGTTTGGGTTGTTAATTAATTAACATTTAGTTAAATTATATTATTATTTATTAATTTTTGTTAATTAAAGTGGTCAAATATAATTAGGCTAGTCAAATGTAATTAGGCTAGTCAAACAGGTTAATCAATCACTTTTTCCTCTTTTTACAGATCACCTTTAGCATAGGATCAAAATAAGAATATTGGGTACCAAGTTGGGATTATTCTGACATTACTCCAACTTGGGATTAAGCCGATTAACATGAACGAACCGCTGAAAGTTGGGATTATTAAATTTCATTTTTTCTACTTTAATTTACTTTTTCCTTTTCTTTAAAACGCAAGGGACCCACCAAAATGTCACATCCCATTTACAAACCACTCACTATTTTGTAACCCCTCTCATATATGAACCCCAACAAAATTGAGTAGCAATAGGAGGTTTGTTTATGAACCTTAAAAAAAAAAAAAAAAAAACCTCTCCACAAATCTCCTATTGATAATGCCCTTATTTAATTACCTTCTTCCGTATTGTTTTTTTTTCCCTTTTTTTAAAAAAAAAAATTAAAAACAGGTATTTTATAGTATTTTCAAATGACACTATTAGTCTTCTCATTTAGTTTTTCCATTATTCCTATCAAACTTTATAAATAAGGTTTTGTTGCTCTTATACTTCTCAACTTTATAAAACAAAGAACTCACTTCATTTGAATTAAATATTACAATTTTAAAAATTAAATAAAAAATCAATTTACATTTGACCCGTGCGTGTTTGGGCTAAAAAACTAGTTGTAGTTTAACTTAGTAATTGATTTGACATGGGTTGTTTGATTAGGTGGTAGATGTTGCTTAGGAAACATGGTGTAGTTGTTGTTTAGGCATGTTATGAATGATGTTTTTGGTCGTGGATTGTAAAATATTGGGAGGAAGATGAATGTCAAGTCGTTACCCGGATATACGTGGTCGCCAAGACATCCTTGGAGCTGTTTTTACAGAATAAACCAACCAATTGCTGATGAGGTTGATGTCAAAGCAAATTCTCTGGGTATCCAGGATTCAATGCGGACGTAGTAGGTTCTGTTCWGCTAGGAAGCACAGGTGCAAGAGGGTGTAAATTAATTACGGGGAATTTTGGACATTTGACATTCAAAAAGAAAATAGTTGAGTGGGGTCCACTGGATAGAATAGTCAACCGAACCCTTAAAAAAAAAGTGCTTCACTAAGATTTTACAATCTTATGGTACTCCGTAGTTATTTATTTTTTTTTTTTTTTAAAAAAGTACTTGGCGTTTTTTCGCAAAAAGCGCAAAGTTTGTAGTGGTTATTGTCAAAATTTCCTAAAAGAATATGCAATCTGATTGTGCTTGAGCAATCTTTGTTGAATTTTCAGTATTTCATGAACTATGCTGTAACCTATAAGAACTAATGGGTTTAGCTTTAACG
>SNQN01008636.1:3208-14392 GCA_008642245.1 Bassia scoparia | reverse complement strand
TTGCAATGGGTATTTTAACCTATTGCAACGAGTATTTTAACCTATTGCAACGGGTTCATGTGGTTAGTGTATAGCCGTTGCCAAAAGTCTTTTGCAACGGCTAGTGAAACTTTTCGCAACGGCATTTATTTTATCGTTGCCAAAACTCTATAGCAACAATTTTGTTATCTTTTGGCTACGGCTTCTCTTACTTGTATATAGCTGTTGCCAAAAGTCTTATATTATCATTAATTTATAATAAAATTGCCTTTGGCAACGCCTGTTGCTACCGTTGCTATTGTCGTTGTCGTTGACAACCTATTCATAATCCATCTAATTTAATTAACATCATAAGCTCTCAAAAAAATGCATTACAAATTTGGTTATGACAAACTATAGTTATGAAATACATGATTCACTTGTTATACCAAAACAAGTAKTCAAGAGTTTGACTCTTATCAGATCTTGTAGTACATCAAAAGATAATCCACCATTTACATCGTCATCATCATGTCCAAAAACCTTCGAAATAACCAACAACATGTAACTGCTAAATATTACCAAAGCTACACCAAATGTAACAAAGGATGCTACTATGGCTCGATATCATTTTGAACCTCATTTCCATCATTTGATTCAACATGTACCTACACATTTAAAATTAAGAAGGAAAAAACAAATATAATCAARGCATGAAACTATAGTTGCATGTAACAAAGACAACATTTTTGACGTTTTCATTCCTATCATTTCACAATTCAACCAAATTAATATGAAACCATATTCACATCCTAAAATGTTCATTAAGTGTACGTTTCTTGAACTTATTGGAATTCATTTATACACAATAGGGTCATTTCGGAACGAAAACTAGGGACTTTGGCATTTTTGGGTCATTTTTGACATTTTCATTCCTATCTTCTCACAATTCAACCAAATTCATATTTTGAAACCATATTCACATCCTAAAATGTTTATTAAATGTTTCTAGAACTTATTGGATTTATTTATACACAATAGGGTCATTTCGGAATGAAACCTAGGGACTTCGACATTTTCATTCCTATCTTCTCACAACTCAACTAATTTCATGCTTTCAAACCATAAGCATGTCCTAAAATGTTCATTAAGTKTTTCTAAAACTTATTGGATTAATTTAGACACAACAAGGTCATTTCGGAACGAAAATTAGGGACTTTGGCATTTTTAGGTTATWTTTGGCATTTTCATTCCTATCTTCTCACAACTCAACCAATTTCATGTTTCCAAATCATATTTATGTCCTATAATGTTCATTAAGTCTTTCTAAAACTTATTGGATTCATTTATACACAATAGGGTCATTTCGGAACGAAAACTYGGGACTTTGGCATTTTTGGGTCATTTTTGGTATTTTCAATCCTATCTTCTCACTAGTCAACCAATTACATGTTTTCAAACCATATGCATGTCCTAAAATGTTCATTAAGTCTTTCTAAAACTTATTTGATTCATTTATACATAATAAATCATTTCGAAACGGAAACTAGGCGACTTTGGGCAATTTCAGGTCATTTTTTGGGCATTTTTTCATTCAATATCTTCTCACAACTCAACCAATTCATGTTTTCAATCCATATGCATTCTAAAAATGTTCATTAAGTCTTTCTAAAACTAACTGAAATTCATTATGCACATTAGGGTCCTTTCGGAATGAAAACTAGGGACTTAGGAATTTTGGGTCATTTTTTGCCATTTTCATTCGTATCTTCTCACAACTCAATCTATTTCAATGTTTTCAAACATGGTAACGCCTGAAACATTTGAGTAGCTTTTTCAGAATTATTAGCATCAATTAAGGCACATAATCAATTTCAGAACGAGAGTAGATTTGCACATCTTAAGACTAATAATTCAACGCATAAACTTTACCACTTTATTGTCTGAGTTTGTTTATCCGTAGAATGTGTTCATTAGACCACAATAGGATCAGCATTAAACTCATGAAAAATAGATGGAAGCATAGCATCTTCACATCCGGGGTTAGTGTTGGATCTACAGAAACGTTACAAGAGGGGGGGTGAATTGTACTTAGGGGGAAATTTAAGCTTTTTGCGAATTAAAAATTATAAGCAAAGAAACACGAGATGCAAGTTTCTCTAACACATACTCTCTTGACAACTTCGTCAAGAGTAAAACTGTGACTGATACCAACAGGATTTCTTCTTAGATTTATTTTCGGATACACAACCTAATAAAAATCTAAAGGACTCTTTTCAAGTTCCTCTCGAACTTCGAAAGGCCTTCTCAATCACCCCTCTGTTGATCGAAGAATCAACTCTTGCAGTCTATCCTTAAAAGCTAACTCTGGATTTACTCTCAACCCAACCCCTTTGAGATACAACATCAAAGTCCTCTTCAAGTAACAACTCTACTTGAAGCATTAAATCGATTGTTAGCTAAACTGATTTGGCAGCTTGTGTTGTTAGAATGACTAATTTCTTTTGTTTACTCAAAGTTGTGTCTAAAATGAATTATCTTTTTCTGTATTTAAATAGATGAAGTTTTGGTTGGCGTGGGGATTAAGGATTATGTTCACTATGCATTACTTCCTAAGTATGTAGGAAGATAGTGCCTTAAGTGGAAACTTGACATGCAAGTCCACATCCACGGTTCTCAACTTCCGTATTGTTTTCTAGTAGTTCCTTTAAATTTCTCAACCGTTTTCTTGCTTATCAAGTTTTACTGCTCATTCCTTAATTTTCTCAAAAGTAGTTGAAGGATATTTTTCCAAAACTTTCTTTCTTAATTCGTTTATCATGCCATAAGAATATAAAACCTTTATTTCATAAATCATTTTTAACAAAATAAACTGTAAAAATAGGTTTTAAAAGAATTTTATTTCCAAAATTAATTTATTAAGTTTTATTTAATTTATTTCATAAAGCTATCTTTTTAATATCAACTTAATTTATATCATATTAATAAAATGCAATTTATTTACTCTTATGTATATGTCTTATTTCATTGAGCCAAACTTCACACATTAATGCCAAAATTTACAATAACCTAAACATAAAATCCTAAATTTATTATTCCTGATGACATCCATGCACTAGATTCGAGCTTAGTTTCTCAAGGGACTTGACGTTCCCTTGCTTCTGCCATTTTCCTTCCTTGCACTTTTCAAGTCTTCAAACCCAGGAACTGCTTCCACCCTTGGATGATCCTTATTCCGTTAAGGCTTTTTAACAAACTTGTTTCTCCTGAAAATCAATATACTAACACATCACATATACATTACACATGAGTTCTGCTTTTTGTTGTTGTTCATTCATCAAACTAGGAATCAACAGTAGCTTCAAGTAGCTCTATAGGTCGGGGACTCGGCTTGTAACACTTATCCATTACTTAATGATTACAATGCTTGTAAGTACTCTTCTGGAAACATGGGGGATACCTAGGATTACATTAATTAATTTTCAGATAGGTTATTTGAGGGTTAGTACTACTTGCCACCTGTGGTTTTCTACGGAATTGGGAAAAGAAGACATAGTTCCCTGGAAGAAATAACTAGCGGACAACTTCTATTTTTGTCCATTTGCTATTGGATTAAGCTGCTTAATATGGCTCCTTAGATGCTGCTTAATATGCCCGTTTTTGTTGCTGGTAAGCGTTTTGGTTATGCCTATTTATGCTGCTTATTAGGTCCTCTCCAATTAAGATGTTAAGCCTTTGACAATTCGGTTGTCCGCACGATGCTAGTTCTTTTATTAGCTATTAGCAATATATGATTATACAAAATTAAGAAAAATATCAAGCAATAATATCTCCAAATGCCATAACCATAGCAATATAATGATTTTTTCTATCTTTTCCTGCTCATTTTGTGTTCGCGTTTTCTTGTTGTTTCGGTAGGTAATCGGACATACACCTTCTTTTAGATGATGGACACTTCAATGTTGGCTTTGCAATTGGAACCTATGATTGAAGTTTAAATTAATAAATAAATATGCTTCAGAGTGAAACATAAAAATCAAGTTCACATTAAGGTATAAAAGCATGTGTAGGGGCATACCTTTAAAGTAGTGACATTTTCATCATCTTCAGCCTCACGGTGAGGTATGTATTCTTCATCGTGACTACTAAAACCTTTATCTCCAGCATTTTCAAGGATTTCCTTTGACTTGATTTGAAATAACTTTTCTGCTAAAGTCCCACATCCTATAGCTCTTAAATGCTGATGATTTTCATATATTGTCTGATGCCTTTTCTTCTCGTATTCCATTTTTTTTAGATGCAACATTATTGCTATTCTTTTTCAACTATAAATCAAGTARAAGAAACAAGTTAAAACGCTACATATAGAAATATTATACAACTTACAATATTAAATAAAGGAAACTTTATYCTACCATCAGATAGTTCCAAATGAAAGTTATGCATAGCATAATGCCAACCACCATTAATAGGTGATTTAACATAAATACTTGTTCCGATTGGGATGCCATAATAAACAACAGTTCTTCATTGTATATTCTCTTATTTTTGTTAACCATAGTTAGCTTGTCATCCGTTGTTTCTGAATGAAACCAAACACATCTAAACAAGACAACATCAATATAACCTTGCTAAGATATCTCAATTATTTCTTCTAGAGACCCATAATACATTACATTTCCTACAGTTGGATTTTCATCCTTACTACTAGCAAAACTATGTGTTAAAGCACATAGACAAACACCACTATTTTGCGTGACATGATTTCTCTCTCGTTCCATTGCATAAAACCTATAGCCATTAACAAAGTACCCACTATACTTTTTAGCCACAAAAGAAAGTCCCATAGATAGCCAATTCACATGGTCTAGCACTTCTTGCCCTTCGTGAAGCTTGGATGTAATTGTCTCTTTGAACTCTTTGCAATGACTTTGAGCACTATCCAATTTTCTTTTCCGTTGACTACCAACTTGTTCCTCGTGCTCACTACGATACGAAATTTAAAYAATGAAAATAAAACAAATATTAAAAGTATGATATGTTACGTCAATTATAAATAACAAACAACATATGTAAATTTTTATCTTACATAATGTATCTCTCTACTTCCTTGCAATCACAYTTGAATACCACATATTGATGTGCTTGGCTCCATGTAGTGTGATCAATCATAAACCCACCTCGTTCCTTCTTTGAGGTCTTCCCTCTACGCTTGATAGGATGACGAAGCTTTGAGAGATATTCTTGTGAGGTGCTATATTTATCYGGATGATCTCTTGATTCCCTTTTTGATTTACTCAAATATCGAACCATAAACCTCGCACATTTCTGGGKAAAAATCCTTCCGCCATTGAAGCCTCCAGAGGACCCTTGTTTCAAGCATCTAACTTTAATTCACGAAGATACCTCCCAATTGCATACATGCATCTTATTGAAACAGGTCCACCAAGTTTGATTTCTTCCACTAGGTGAACAGCGTAATTGACGCATAATGTCGAAATAGGAGTGGAAAATCCCCTCAAATTGACATAGAGTTTACTATATTAAGATTGAGTTTGTCCAATCTATAGGATCAATTATTATTTTCCATATGCCTTTGAAAAAGTTTGCCATCCTAATTATAGGAGTTGCACAACTTTGTTTAGGGTTGTCTTTGCAGCATAGGAAGCAAATAATGCATCATAAAATGAGAAACATGGCTCTTGTATCCCGTGATTTTGTTACATTAGCATCCACACATCGAGAAATATTGGAGGCATAACCTTGTGGAAGCTTTGCATTTTTATGTTTGGCAAAACCCTTTTTTTTCATTTCATTCATCGAAAAATGGCTGTAGGTAACTCTTCACTTCCATCTTCTAATCCTTGACCTTCAAGTTCAGGCACACCATCGAAGGGCAAACTTCTCTTGTAGGCACTTCAGATTTGACGAGCAGATACATGATGTTTTATTTTTCCAAGGAGGTCTAACAAAGTTGCAATGACATCGTTAAATATATTCTTTTCAATATGCATTGGATCCAAATTATGGTGAAGATCGCAATGTTTCCAATAAGGTAACTTGAAAAATATGGATAATTTTCTCCAAGGATTAGGATCATTGGCATTTGTTTTCATTTTCGGTTGCTCTTATCCAATTCATTTGGAAAATCATGTAATATCTCCTTGGTCTCACCTCCTGTCAAACGAACAGTTTATTTCCTTTCCTCAATACGCCCATTGAAGTTCCTTTTATTATATTGTCACGTGTGGTCAAACCCCAACCATTTGCGCATGACATATATAGCAATGCTTGCGACTGTATTTCAAGTGCACATAATCTATCTCATAATGACAATAAGGGCAAGCAATTTTGCCATTCGTACTCCAACCTGATACCATTGCATAAGCCGGAAATCACTAATAGTACCCACAAGCTACATCATGTCAACCGTTGTATTAGATGAAGCATCGTATGTTTCCATTCCAAATTCCCACAAATCAATGAGATCATTGATCAGTGGTTGTAAATAAACATCAATAGCATTTCTAGAAGACAAAGGTCCGAGTATAAGTAATCAAAGCATTAATAACTTGGTCTTTGTAGCCAACCATGGCGACAAGTTATAATTGATCAAAATAACAGGCCATGTACTATGCACAATGCTCATTGTGTTAATGGATTAAAACCATCAGTGGCTAATGCAAGTCTCAAATTACGCGATTCATTGGAAGTTTGGATACATATTGTTAAAATTGATCCAAGCTTGACCATCGATAGGGTGTTGCAGAAGTCCATCCTTTTCTCGCTCGGTTTTATGCCATATCATATAACTTTGCTGTTTCAGCACACATGTACAACTTTTGCAACCTTTTCTTGATTAAAAGTCCTTACACTTTGATGGAAATCTATGGGGGTTTTTTATTAGAATTGTCATTGTCATCATTTTTCCTTCTATTTCCACCTTAAAGTCCACAAACATGACACTTGTTGCGTTTGCATGCTCTACCCAATATAACATGCAATCATTAGGACAAGCATCAATCCTTTTGTATTCAAACCTAACAACTTCAGCAGTTTCTTTGCTTCATGTATAGATGTGGGCAATATTGCATCATCAGGCAGAACTTCCGTGAAGAAATCTAGTAAACTGCCAATGGCAACATTAGACAACTTTTGATCACCCTTGTAAATGTAAAGGAGGATTGTGAAAGCAAGTCTATTCATTTTTTTTGCAAGCGAATACAATTTGTTGGCCTTCTTCTATGAGCTTTAAAGCATTTTCGCCTCTTTGTTTTGCCCTTCCCTCAAGTATCATGCAGTAAGTCTGTACACCATCATTCATGTTTGATGGTTCATCATGTTGAAGTTCCCTTACTTTCCTTCTGGGGCTATGGTTCCTACAATCGAAGGACTCAAAGCAAAGCCAACGACGGCAAAGCAACCAACACCAACACATGTTAGTTGTTTGAATGTCAATTTTGCATTTTTTTTAATAAATTTGAGGTTGCATTGATAGTTTGTAATTCATTGTCATTTGTAGATTAACTGTCATTTTGCAATTGTTTTCTTCAATTAGCATAGCATTTTTTGCAACAATAACTGGGTATGTCGTGTTGAATCAGAGCTCTTCTTTTTTTTTTTTACTAGTTTAAGGCCGGTTAACTCCTACTGTAGATAGATGGGTTTACTCGCTATTTAGCACCATCAAACCAATTATAAACAGCCTGCCAAGTCCGAAAGTTGATTGGGGAAAAAATTGGTATGATTTTGAAGAACTGATGATGATTTGATTTGTTATATTGTGATGCTTTTTTTTTGGTATTTTTTTTTGGTATGCTCTATAGTAATAGATTCACTTCGTGTTTCAGCTTTGTGTGTTTGTGCATAAGTTGCATCATTGTCTTTTGTTTTTTCCAGGATTATTTGTTGCAGGCAGTGTGTTTAAATTCGCAAAGGCAAAAGAAACAATCAGGTAATATGAATGCAGTGTCTCAATATATAAGTTTACAATATTCCTGATTATGCCTAAGCTGTTCTCTACTCTGGTAATCAATATGAGACTAGGAGGTTTTGTTTATTAGAAATGTTTTATTGTAGTCTTTTGTTTTCAATGGTTTATTGCTTTGAGCTTTTGGAAAGAGTCCAACCATGTCCTGCTCTAATTAATTGAATGAAAATGAGAGGCATTTTTATGGATGTTTCTTATCAAATTAATCGGCATCATACTTACGTATTTTTGAACTTGTGAGAGTTTGCGCCTTAAAGATTTATGATTTGTGGAACAGCCATGAGGATTTCCTTCCCAATGTGCTCTTTCCAACTTAGACTTTGAGAAAGTAGTTCTATCTCATTGAGCTGTCCATCCTTGAGAGAAGATGGTGTGAAGCTATGTTTATCTATCTATATGGAGACAATGAAGCATTGAAGGAATTTTGTTTTGTGTCAATATCTGCTATTGGTCTGATCCTACTTATGCTGGCCCTTCCCAAGATTTAGAATGTGGAGGTTACAATTAAAATATGAATTGGTTATCTTCACTTTTATAATTTCTTCGGTGTTCTTTCACTTTCACACTTTYAATTCAAATTTGTTATTGCAAATTCATCGTATAGTTTACCATTTTTGCCCCTCAACCCTCCCCTTTGGTTAATTATGAGTAATATTGATAAGATTGYCCCTTTGGTTTATTGCTTTAGGCATGCATTATGTCTATTATTGTTTGAGAAGAACTGTCATTTTGAGGTGCTCTGACCCTGCTTCGTAATATATTTGTCTACCTTAAACTCTCATGTTACCCCCAGCTTTTCTGCAATATTAAGTGCTGGTTGTGTTTTAAAACTAATTACTGCATGATGGATTATCACTTAACTCTTKAGGTGGCTTGAAATAATCAGAAATTTGTTTTYCAGTGTTGAGATTGATAAGGCTAAAGTTTTTGTTTTCGATACTGGCTTGGAATGGATGGAAGTGCTGAGAATTCAATTGATAAGTGGTATAGTTTGTTCTTCTCTTGGGATTTTTAGTTTTTATAAGATTAATTCTTTGCTACATGGGCCAAATATATGCTCTTTATGGCTCTTTTTTTCCTTACATTTTTAGTGAGATGAAGAGTTTGCGTGTAGGACATCTTCGGAAAGCCACTATTAAATTGTAACTTGATATAATATACATGTATTTTTTGGATTTTGATCAAATTGTATGCTTTTGGATGGCATAAAGAGTGTTTTGTTTGTTGTTGGATTGAAGATAAAAAAGTACAGGTGGCATACATTTGGATSTCTATTTGCACGGATATATATGAATTATTGGTGGGCAGGGATATATTTGCTTTTTTTTAAAAAAAATAAATTAAAAGCACCAGGCTTTTAAAAACTGGAGCTTTTAATGCGTWAAAAGCTCTAGTCTTTTAAAAAGCTTGGAGCTTTTAATGGATTAAAAGCACTAGTTTTTTTGAAAAAACTGGAGCTTTTAATGCACTAAAAGCTCCAGTTTTTCATAAGACTMGTGCTTTTAATCCATTAAAAGCTCCAGTTATGCCTGGAGCTTTTYTTATATCCTTTAAAGTACCAGCTGCAAAAGTACCAGGGTAAAATTGGAGCTTTAAGTAGGAAAAAMCTTGGAGCTTTTGGCCTTTTTTCCACTAGTGAGCATACCCGTTCATTACTCACATGGTTGGTTTCCTTTTTTTTTCATTACTCATAACTAAAACTCTCCTCTCTCATACCCACAAGTCTTTGCCTCTCTCTTTGTATCCTCATTAACCTTCCTCTCAACTCTCAAGTTTTTCCTCTCTCCTCATTCACCTTTCACTCTCCTCCCCGTTCACCACCACCGGCGTTAGCAGCCGCGTCACGAGCCGCGTCCTCGTCGTGTCACCATCGGCGTCAGATCTGAGGTTGTGCTTTTTTTGTGTGTTTCAATTTCGGGTTTTTTATTTCAATTTCAGATCTGATTTTTTTCTTTTACTGATTAAATTTTTGGGTCGTCGTCGTTCTCCTCTGCCCTTTCCCGTCACCGTTCGGCTGCTGTGCTCGCGCCGCTCCTCCTCCACCACAATCATCGACGAGCCCGCTCTCTTGCTGCACCATGTCAGTTCCTCCTTCTAAATTTTTTTTRGTTTTTATTCTTTAGATCTAGGTTTTTCATTTTTATCAGATTTTCTTTTTCGTCTTTTTACGTGTTTTTTTTCAATTTTGGCTTCAATTTGTTTTTTTCCCTTTGATTTTCATTTTTTTTTCTATCTTCGATTTTTCTGATTTTTTAAGAATTTTTTTTTGGGGCTTTCGATTTTTTTTTAATTTTTTTTCGATTTTTCATTTTTAAAAATTTTTTTCGATTTTTCTGATTTTAAATTATTTTTTAATTTGTTTAAATTTCTTGTAGATCTAGGTTTCAAAATTTTTCCCTTTTATGTTTTTTCTGAATTTTTTAAATAGTTTTGGATTCTGCTTTTTTTTATTAATTTCGATTTTCATATTGTTGTTGTTTTGACCGTGGTGGTTTGAGCTCCGGACCAGCAACAACACTAGGCAGGAACGCGGCTCGGCTTCGTTTCAGTGGATGCAGGCAGCAACAACAGCACATGATTGAATTCAAGGTTTTCTCAAATATTGGTTTTTTATTTTTGTTAGGTTTTTTTGTACAGATTGAATTTTCTATAGATTGAATTTAATCCAGAAATTTTGAAATTCTATGTTGATTTTGGTAATATTATTGAAGTAAATACTTTGTTAGTATCCAGATTGTAAATTGCAAAATTGAATCTTAAATTGCAAATTTTTAAAATAGACTACTATATATAATATATTTTAATATATATATATATATATATATATATATTATATATATATATATATATATATAGCTATATATATTATTATAATTATTATATTATATATATTATATATATAGTATATATATATATATATATATATATTAGTACGACATACATACATACATACAATAGTCTTTTTTTTAAAATTTCAAACTACTACAATTTAAGCGTTTCAGAAGAAAATGTTTAAAATGCTAGAATAATCGCAAAATTTTGGCGCCAAAGTAACTATTTAGAGCGCTTATTAGAAACGCATTTTTAACCTTTAGAAGCGGTATTAATGAAAGCGCTTATTGGAAGCGCTTTAAATTTCTTCCAGCGCCTCCATATAAAAGCGTCTATGGAAACACTTTTAATAAGCATTTCTCAACGCTTTTAAAAGCTCGTTTGGTGGAGTGTCATGTACTTAC
>SNQN01008635.1:0-15779 GCA_008642245.1 Bassia scoparia | reverse complement strand
GACCCCTAATTCAACTGAATAGAGCTGAGCGAAACTAGACTCAAAAGACGACTAAAACAGAATTGAACGGAACGGAACTGAACTAAATTGAACTAGCACCAAGCTAAAGCGGAATATAAATCTAAAAGAACAATGTCTAAATTAACACTTTATAGAACATGACCAACAGACTGTTGGTCCAAATGAAAATCAACACCTAATCATTGAGACAACTTCGCAACCTCAAACTCAAGTGTACTAGTTAATTCATAACAGTTAATTCTCGAATTAAGTACACAATAAATTGGAAATACAGAAAAGGGCTTCTATTATTACTTGCAGAATTATACGTAAGAAAATTCAAGGGAAACAAAAAGGAAGATACCATCGAAGAGCATAATGGGGCGAGAATCTTTGTCGAAGAAATGGAAGTGGCTTCACCCCAATCCACTGAAAACGTCGCGACGTGTCCCTGAAGAGACATCATCGGAATTCGTGAATAACGTCGAGGAATACTGCTGTACACCCAACATAGTCGCCATTTTAAGTAAGGACTTAGGAATTCGGACTAGATTTGGGTTGTGCTTCGTTTGGGATTGTTGTGAAGTGGTGTTTGGGTTTTTGCTACTGGATGACGGCAATGGACAATAAACTGTCGAAAAGATAGCAAAGGTTATGAGTTATGACTTATGGACTATGAGTATCAACGAGTTATGTTAAGCGCTTTTAATTCAAATTTTTTCTAGATTGAAGAGCGATTAATTATTACCGGCGGTCCGTAACGACAGGGGGTGTGGTTGCGAAGGGAGGGCGTAATGGTTTTGTAGGTAGGCCTTTTAGCGTTCTCACTAGTATTATAGAGGGAGAGTTACTCGGGAACGTTAATTTTTGATTCTGTTGCGGCGGGCAAGAGGGTAGCGATTGTTTTGAGAGGGTAAGGCTTTAAGCGGCGGTTTAGCAAGTGCGTACGTAGGATGTAGGTTGCCAGCGAGGCTGGGCCGGACTGGTGTGGGAAAAGCGTTACGCCATGCGTCGGTGGGCGGATGCACTCGATCTGCGGAGAGCGACGCTTGGCCGCTAGCAGGCGGGGAATGTTGCGAGGGTGGAGAAGTGTACAAGGTGCGAGTGAGATTTGGTGACGACGGAGGTGGGTCAATGTGTTTTTACTCTAGTTTAATTAGTGAAATTTAGCCCTAAAGATTCACACTTTAGATTTTGCTCCATTTACAATAGGGATGATCATTGCTGTAGTTAGTTGGAAGTTGGAACATGATAATTGTAACTTGTAAGTTAATTGGTAATGTTGTGTAAGAACATAACTTGAACAATCTTGTCATGTGGCAGGTGTTTGCAACCTGTGTAATGGTGGGGTGAAGTTTGTTCGCGACAATGATCGAAATAGGTCAGTAGCTATTCTTCCCTGTCCATGATTTCTGTGAGGTTATCTTTGTTCATGGAAATCTATCTGTTTGTATTGATYGAAGTGAAAAGTGTTGGATTAAACCCTAATTCATATCAAATTAGTTGGTCATATTAGATCTGRGGAAGCGTACCTGAATCCATGACAAAGATCGGCTTTGGATTTTGATCTTCCAATTCTTTATGGCTCCTTAGGGTTTCTACTGATGATGGGATGTCAATAAGAATAGGAAAACCATATGAATCGGGGACCATAACCCTWAATGTCTWTTTATATACATAGACTCCTTCCTAATCCGCCCATCGTGAATAAGGAAAGGCCCATCGGTATCTACACAAATAAAAAACTGGTCCCACACTCTATAAAAGACGTAAATAAGRCCAATAGTAATTACTTAATTGGATCACTTTAGTTTTGGYTAACACCGTATAATAGCACATAATACAATTATAACTGAATTGCACACGTATTTGTATTTAGGTCCATAAAATTTCCAACAAAAAGCAATCATTGCCTTCTGTTTATGTTTGTAGTACTTTATTTTTACTTCGGTTTTGGTTCGATAGAAGTCTTCGGTGAAAAGATTTTATGTTATCTGTGGCTAACTGGCTATGATTGCAGGCGAATCAGATATGAAGCTCTACAAAGTGAAGCAGGAAAGAAGCTCTTAAGGAGATCAGGAAGAGCTCCCGATGATATTTCAAGTGTTGTCTTGGTTGAAAAGGAGAGGTATGTCTGTGATTAGCTTTAAAGTCTAACCTTAATACATAGTTAGGTTTGTATCTGTAGTTCTGTACCATAATATAGTATACTGTATACATTGACGCCAGCCCACCATTGGCCTCCTGGCACGCTTTGCTGGCTTGCCGCCATAAACAATACATTTGTGGATGAAATCTTCCCACCCTCGTGGCTCTCTCACTAGCCTCTCAGTAGCATCYCTTAGCTTGCATTGGCACTGACCTTGAATCTCAATATTCACCATCTAAGTAACACAAAATCCACATAATTTCTTGTAAATTCGGGAATCCAAGACTGTTGACTTTACTCATTTTATCTCAGTGGCRTGGGATGGTTTAATTTATTTGATAGTTCTAATTTCTAAGTTTGTAGAAAGTAGCTGGTAACAAAACTATAAATGAAAATTCACGTCCAATCTTAGTTTTAAGAGGTGCAAGGCGCACCGAGGCGCACATGGTCCTCGGAGCCTAAGTGCGAGGCGCAAACGCGAGGCGCGCGCCTCTCGTAGGTGAGGCGCACTATATGTCCTGAAAGCTTCAAAATTTAAATGTAGAGCATATTTTGTACCAAATAATAACCATATTATAAATGCATGAAAAGCATAACATAGCATAGTTCACACCAAAAGAGCGCTAAAATATGAAATAACAAACATAAATAGGGAAAAGAGATGCAAACATAGTTCTCCATGCTTATATGATGGCCTACTAGAAGTCTAACACTCTAGATACTATAACTCTACTCCATTTCATAATCATCATCCGCATCATCATCATCTTCACCGTAGTTAGTATCGTCCTCATCTCCCAAATAATCCCTCATCACCATTGTCCACCAGGTACAGTACACATACACACACCTGACATTTGTTTATGCTAAAGAAAAAAAAGAAAAAAAAAGACAGAGAACAACAAATAAGAAATCACCCAAAAAAAAGATCTTTAGCATAGAAAGCAGTAGAAGAAAAAGGAAGAAGAAACAAAGAGGAGGAAGAAGAAACAAATAGGAGAAGAAGAAAACGAGTAAAAAATTAAAAAAAAAAACAGAAACGTACCTGGTAGTGGTGGCTGGAAGTCGCCGGCTCAGGTAAGTCCCTTCTCTCTTCGTCTTTCTCACTCTTTCTGACTTCTCCTTTTTTTTTACACGACACTTCTTCTTCTCCCTCTTTCTTTTCTTTTCAATTTCAAACTCTATTTCTGGTTAAATATGGGCCATACACGTGTCCTATTTCATTAAATTGGATAAAAATACGTTCATGCGCCTGCGTGCGCCTCACCCAAGCCCCCAGAAGCGCGCGCGCCTCTTGCACTTCTTGCGCTCAGCCTAACTAGAAAGCCCACCCCCTTGCGCTTGCGCCTCACTGGCTCTGCGCCTCAAGCGCGCTTTTTAAACTAAGCGTTCAATACCGCCTTAGAATGGTAATGGAAATTGCTTCCCACGAGAAAAGAAATAAAGCTTGAAGTAATTGTTTCCCATGGATTAAAATTAAGGATTGTTCCAAGGTAAGGATTGTTCCAAGGTGTAGCTCGATGGTCATCAGGGATCCAGACACTGCTCAATGTTGAACTTAGAAAGTCCTTGGTCTCCTGCAGTGCTGTCAACTTTGCCATCCACTTTTCATCTTGTGGCAAATTTCGAAGCACGTTACGTACCTGTTTTTCTGGGCTAATGATCTTGCCAAGAGAATGTAACTCGTTAAATAATATTAGAAAAGCGAGTAGCATATCCTGGATTGACCTTATGCTTCATTTGGAAAAGTTCGTATTATGCATAAGCAAACATCTGGAACGCTTAACTCTGTTTCCTTCGTGGGTGATTTCAAGCAGTTCCCACATTGTTTTTTGCGGTCTTGCAACCCATGACACGATGTGTTCATGAGGTCCAAGCCACATGAATCAACTTTTAGCCAAATTATTGATTTTCATTTTTTCGAAGTCATCTTTGTCAAAATCGTACAAAGGTTTTGGAACAACCTCACCTTTGTCGTTTTTAGCAGTGACTTCGAAATCACCAATTTCAATCACGCCATAGATAAATATCTCATTCGATTTTCCAGTAAGTGTACCGTTGAACATTGGAGGTCTTGGGTGGAATAACCTCTTCAAGCTTTTGCGTAGTATTCATTGTTCTTTATACCAGGAACTACTCTTCAGTTGTACCTGATTTTGAGAACCTCCTCTGATACCAATTGTTGTTTGAATGGATACTACAAAGAGGGGGGGTGAATGTAGTATTGAGTTCCTATTGATAATTTTTGCGGAATAAAAATTAAACTGTAAAGGAACAATGGAGAGACAGGATTTGCACGAGGAAACTTTCTGTGCCCAATCAGGAAGGAAAAATCTGACCACTAGGAATTTTAACTCAAACTCTTTTCACTATATAGCGAATGACTCTGTTACAATCCTATACGACTCGGGCCAACTGAGTTCCACTAAACTCAAGTTTCAATCAACAGTTTTCTCTAACTGTACTCTCTCAAGCTTCACTCAAAGCCTTGATTACGAAATTCACTCAATTCCCCCTTACCCCAAAACCACACTTACAGAATGATTTCAACTCTTAGATAGAACTTGGTTTAGGAACAAGGAACAAATGACTTAGATTAAGATTTAGAAAACTCCGATTACGCTCTCAATGAATTGCTTTTAGTCAGATGTATCTTTTCATAAACTTAAAGCGGTGTTTTAGTTTTCAAAATCTTTTTCTCAAAAAAAAAATAACTGTATTCCACTACTCCACCACGTTATCCATGATCCCACTAACACTTACAGTGTTCCTGAACTTAACCCATGATTCCACTAACAACCTTTACATTGTTCCTGAAATCAATCGACTAAGTCCAACCTTTATCCACTTCCCACGTTTTATGCCAGTAGATAGAAATGGGAATTTAATTTGTTTGAGATATTTTTCAAACATTTATTAAACTTTGAAAAAAAATATTTGTTGATAAATAAAATCTTTTGTAAAGATAAAATTATATTTAAACTCATAAACAAATTTTATTTAACTAATCAATTTTAAATCATAAATTAAATACTTATTACGTGGATGGAGAATTAATAATATACCTTAGTTCCATTGAATAGGAACTAGTTCCATTTGATTGGACCTGTTCCATTTGAATAGGAACCGTTCCATTTAATTGGACCTAGTTCCATTTTGAATAAGAACTCATTCCATTGGAACTCGTTCCAGACCTAGTTATTTATTATCATATTAAACCTATTACAGTTCCTTTTCATATTGAACCTTGTTCCATTAACAGTTCCTTTAACAAATCAAACTAATAACAAACTCATGCTACTTGATTGATCTGCAACACTCTAGACTTGCTTCCTTGTTTGTGACATGATTCTTTGCACTTGTCGAATACTCCTTCAACAATATCTCCACAATTAATCATGTCTTTAACACACTTAGAAAACAWGATTAAATTGTTTGCCTTCTTTGGTATTAATATGTCATCATCAAAACATAGGGTCAACAAGGATGAGATTGCCATCCCATGGAGAAGAAGGCACAAGTTTGGGGGTTCATATCGCCACCTCTTGGAGATTTTCAAGGGTGCTTACCTTGTTATAAAAAAATTTCATTCTCATTAGTCATTACCATCATTTCTTCATGGTTACCAAATGGGCCGTGACAGTATATTGGTTGTTAACCACTGACTGTATTATTAGCCATTCTATTTACGGAGTTCATGTTTTTGAAATCAGCTTACCTTTAAAAACCATTGCGTATTTTCTGCAGGTCTTACATAAAGTCTGAAGCTGTCCTAAAAATCATGGAATACATAAATCTGCCATTTCCCCAGTTGGCTTTCTTCCTGAAACTTGTACCTTTGTGAGTTGCTTTCCATACTACTCATTTGAGCTACATGATGCATCTTTAATACGACCTTTGATGAACTTATTGTATTTTTGTTGTCATTACCACAGGTTCATTCGTGATTTTGCTTATGACAATGTAGCAAACAACCGTTACAATATTTTTGGTAAGTCAGAATCATGTGAAATATATCTTGATTAGATAATCTTGTAACTTTCTGTTCCAAGAATTTTGTATTACACGATCCTGATCCAGTTTTATACCACACGCTATTATAATACAGTGTCATGGTCGAAAGATATGTACAAACTAAAAGTTGTATATGWTGTATATATATATGTATGCTCAGAAGATGTTATGTGAAATTGTTGAACCACTTTGCATTGCTCTACTTTAATTAAAAGGAACCTTTTGAGCTAATCTCGGAAATGTTTCTGATGTCTTGTGAGCACGAAGAGGTCTAGCTTCTGTTACTCACAATTAGTTCGTGGTGGAATGGTGGATCTTAGAATAAAGATTTTGTCAGCCCATAATCAGAACATTTATCACAGCCTGTGTGTAAATCTGACATTAGTTCTGTATGGAGGTTGACCAAGATGAATCCTTCCCACCGGGCTTGCTAGAGAGGTTAGGAGGTTTGTGGTGGGGAAGGCTGGTTGTGGGGAAGGCTGGTTGTGGGGAGGAGAAAGGAACCGTCTCTTGTAGGAGTAGGAAGCAAGTGAGCAGGAACCATACATGTAAGGTCGCGGGGTGCCCAAAGATGGGAGACTTCTTTCAGCAGTGGTAAGGAGGTTACACATTACACTGGAGAGGTGGTACTATGCTTTTGGATCATGATGTCTTCCATTCCCGGGCTTACAGGTTAMACAGATGATGTTTTCAATTTTCTTTGTTATTTTGTTGTTGTTTTCAATGATCTTAGGATCCGGAAAAGGTGACAAATTTTATTACACCCCCGTACCCCGGTGGTACCATGCAGCCTTGCACAACCTTGGAGAAGATGGCTTATAGAGCTCAAAAGAAAGTTTACTATGTTTGGCCTTTTGAATTTCATCTTGGGCTTTGTCTGGTTGAATGAATATGCTTAAGTCTAACCTTAATACATAGTTAGGTTTGTATCTTAGTTCTGTACATAATATAGTTAACTGTATACATTGACGCCAGCCACCATTGGCCTCCTGGCACGCTTTGCTGGCTTGCCGCCATAGAACAATACTTTGTGGAGAAATCTTCCACCCTCGTGGCTCTACTCACTAGCCTCTCAGTAGCATCACTTAGCTTGCATTGGCACTGACCTTGAATCTCAATATTCACCATCAAGTAACACAAAATCCACATAATTCTTGTAATTCGGGAATCCAAGACTGTTTCTTTACTATTTTATCTCAGTGGCTTGGATGGTTTAATTTATTTGATAGTTCTAATTTCTATGTTGTAGAAAGTAGCCTTAACAAAACTAAAAATGAAAATTCACGTCCAACTTAGTTTTAAAAGGCGCAAGGCGCACCGAGGCGCACATGGTCTCGGAGCCTAAGTGCGAGCGCAAACGCGAGGCGCGCGCCTCTCGTAGGTGAGGTGCACTATATGTCCTGAAAGCTTCAAAATTCAAATGTAGAGCATATTTGTACCAAATAATAGCATAAAACCATATATAAATGCATGAAAAGCATAACATAGCATAGTTCACACCAAAAGGCGCTTAAAATATGAAAAACAAACATAAATAGGGAAAAGAGATGCAAACATAGTTCTCGATGCTTATATGATGGCCTACTAGAAAGTCTAACACTCTAGATACTATAACTCTACTCCATTTCATAATCATCATCCGCATCATATCATCTTCACCTAGTTAGTATCTCCTCATCTCCAAATAATCCTCATCACCATTGTCCACCAGGTACAGTACACATACACACACCTGACATTGTTTATGCTAAAGAAAAAAAAGAAAAAAAAAAAGACAGAGAACAACAAATAAGAAATCACCCAAAAAAAAATCTTTAGCAGTAGAAAAGCAAGGAGAAGAAAAAGGAAGAAGAAACAAAGAGGAGGAAGAAGAAACAAATAGGAGAAGAAGAAACGAGTAAAAAATTAAAAAAAAAAACAGAAAACGTACCTGGTAGTGGTGGCTGGAAGTCGCCGGCTCAGGTAAGTTCCCTTCTCTCTTCGTCTTCTCACTCTTTCTGACTTCTCCTTTTTTATTTACACGACACTCTCTTCTTCTCCCTCTTTCTTTTCTTTTCAATTTCAAACTCTATTCTGGTTAAATATGGGCCATACACGTGTCCTATTTCATTAAATTGGATAAAATACGTTCATGCGCCTGCGTGCGCCTCACCCAAGCCCCCAGAAGCGCGCGCGCCTCTTGCACTTCTTGCGCTCAGCCTAACTAGAAAGCCCACCCCCTTCGCGCTTGCGCCTCACTGGGCTCTGCGCCTCAAGCGCGCTTTTTAAACTAAGCGTTCAATACCGCCTAGAATGGTAATGGAAATTGCTTCCCCACGAGAAAAGAAATAAAGCTTGAAGTAATATGTTTCCCATGGATTAAAATTAAGGATTGTTCCAATGTAAGGATTGTTCCAAGGTGTAGCTCGATGGTCATCAGGGATCCAGACAACTGCTCAATGTTGAACTTAGAAAAGTCCTTGGTCTCCTGCAGTGCTTCAACTTGCCATCCACTTTTCATCTTGTGGCAAATTTCGAAGCACTTACGTACCTGTTTTTCTGGGCTAATGATCTTGCCAAGAGAATGTAACTCGTTAATAATATTAGAAAAGCGAGTAGCATATCCTGGATTGACCTTATGCTTCATTTGGAAAAGTTCGTATTATGCATAAGCAAATCAATCTGGAACGCTTAACTTGTTTCCTTCGTGGGTGATTTCAAGCAGTTCCCACATTGTTTTTTGCGGTCTTGCAACCCATGACACGATGTGTTCATGAGGTCCAAGCCACAGTGAATCAACTTTTAGCCAAATTATTGATTTTCATTTTTTCGAAGTCATCTTTGTCAAAATCGACAAAGGTTTTGGAACAACCTCACCTTTGTCGTTTTTAGCAGTGACTTCGAAATCACCAATTTCAATACACGCCATAGATAAATATCTCCATTCGATTTTCCAGTAAGTGTACCGTTGAACATTGGAGGTCGTTGGGTGGAATAACCCTCTTCAAGCTTTTGCGTAGTATTCATTGTTCTTTATACCAGGAACTACTCTTCAGTGTACCTGATTTCTGAGAACCTCCTCTGATACCAATTGTTGTTTGAATGGATACTACAAGAGGGGGGGTGATTGTAGTATTGAGTTCCTATTGATAATTTTTGCGGAATAAAAATTAAACTGTAAAGGAACAATGGAGAGACAGGATTTGCACGAGGAAACTTCTGTGCCCAATCAGGAAGGAAAAATCTCCCACTAGGAATTTAACTCAAACTCTTTTCACTATATAGCGAATGACTCTGTTACAATCCTATACGACTCGGGCCAACTGAGTTCCACTAGAAACTCAAGTTTCAATCAACAGTTTTCTCTACTGTACTCTCTCAAGCTTCACTCAAAGCCTTGATTACGAAATTCACTCAAATTCCCCCTTACCCCAAAAACCACACTTACAGAATGATTTCAACTCTTAGATAGAACTTGGTTTAGGAACAAGGAACAAATGACTTAGATTAAGATTAGAAAACTCCGATTACGCTCTCAATGAATGCTTTAGTCAGATTATCTTTTCATAAACTTAAAGCGGTGTTATAGTTTCAAAATCTTTTTCTCAAAAAAAAAATAACTGTATTCCACTACTCCACCACGTATCCATGATCCCACTAACACTTACAGTGTTCCTGAACTTAACCCATGATTCCACTAACAACCTTTACATTGTTCCTGAAATCAATCGACTAAGTCCAACCTTTATCCACTTCCCACGTTTTATGCCAGTAGATAGAAAGTGGAATTTAATTTGTTTGAAGATATTTTTCAAAACATTTATTAAACTTTGAAAAAAAATATCTTGTTGATAAATAAAATCTTTTGTAAAGATAAAATATATTTAAACTCATAAACAAATTTTATCTTAACTAATCAATTTTAAATCATAAATTAAATACTTATTACGTGGATGGAGAATAATAATATACCTTATCCATTGAATAGGAACTGTTCCATTTGATTGACCTGTTCCATTTGAATAGGAACCGTTCCATTTAATTGGACCTAGTTCCATTTTGAATAAGAAACTCATTCCATTGGAACTCGTTCCAGACCTAGTTATTTATTATCATATTAAACCTAGTTACTAGTTCCTTTTCATATTGAACCTTGTTCCATTAACGGTTTTGGTTCAATAGAATTATAGAAGTCTTCGTTGCAAGATTCAACGTTATCTGTCYTGTAATATTATTGCAGGAGCATCAGATATGAAGCACTACAAAGTGAAGCAGGAAAGAAGCTGTTAATGAGATCAGGAAGAGCTCCTGATGARATGTCAAGCGTTGTCTTGGTTGAGCAAGAGAGGTACTTCTGTGATTATTATATGTATATATAATGCATCAATAATTTTGTATTTTGGCCAAAATAAAGGATCAAATAAAATCTAGAGTATATAGTAACGTTTGTTTCTGGCTTATTATCCACTACTCTATGTAATGCTCAAAATGGACTAAATTTCTAATACTATCTGGTGTCAACTTTACTTTATTGCATCATAGCATAACTGTGTTAGATTGTTGCATTTGATTTCATTGTTTCATTTTTCGTAAACATTAGCTATTATATACTGCAGTACGCATTTCGCAAATCATGTTTACTTGTATATTTTCCTGCAGAGCTTATATCAAGTCTGAAGCTGTACTAAAGATCATGCAATACATAGATATGCCATTTCCCCAGTTGGCCTTTTTCCTTAAATTCATACCATTGTGAGTTGCATCCCATACTTTTCGTTTGAGCTAGATGATGCATCTTTAGTTWGACTTTAGATTGAAATTGTGTTCTGCTGTAAAATACTGCCACAGGTTCATTCGAGATGTTGCATATGACGCTTTAGCAGACAACCGTTACAACATTCTTGGTAAGTCAGAAACGTGTGAAATATATGTCGATTAGATACTCTCTTTTTCAAGATTTTTGTAATTTATGACCTTCTCATCCACTTCTTGTTCTTATGCTGCTGTAATATTGTGTCATGCTTATATATTGTTTCAGAATCATGTCGTGTGTAATACAGTGTCATTCTTATAATTTATGTACAAACTACATACAACGTTTATATGATGCATTCATGAATAATTGAATATAAATGTTCAGCTCATAATCATGTAAACCATGGAACCACTTTTTTTCTCTTGGATTGAAACAAATGAACCTACTAAGCAACTTCAGAAGTATGTTCTTAAACTCACTATTAACTGGTGCGGATGCTTAGATAAAGATTTTGTCAGCTCAAGATCAAATCACTTACAGTCTGTATGTACACTTTCGACACAAGCGTTGCATCTTTTGGTTAAAAATTTGACAACTCTCTATTCATGAAAAAATAAAAAAATGTACAATCTTCTATTAGCTGAATGCTTTGAAGAAAGAGTTTTCTTTTTTATCTAACAACTTGTCTAAAAAACAAACAACAAAAACAATACAAGTGATGATAGAGGAACTGGTCAGAGAGCGAAAAATAATAAAAGGAGAAGAAAGAACCATCATTGGCAATTAATAACACAGGCAATCTGCAGTATAGCAAGTTGTTGATATCAATAAAGATTGTATATTATCTGAACTGTTTCCTAGGCTTTATCCACCCCTGTATCTACTTAAGAGGGTCTAAAGTTAAGGTACACTGAGAGTTAAATTTGTGAACTTATTCGTAGACTTGTACCATACAATCTGTGTAGCGTCATATTGCTTTTATAAGTTCTGTAATGCCATATCCATACCTGAAGAATCAAAACAATAAGAAAGGTTTTATAATAAAGAACAAATTGAGATTTCTGTTGCATAGAACTTACCAGATAATAAGGCAATAAGAGCGAGGAGGAGTAAAAATATTGGTATATTTGTGCCTTGCTTTCTTTTCATAACCCGAGAGAGTATTTGCTGCTGGAACATAAACCAATTGAGGTCTCATTAGCAGAAGCGACGAAACCTAGCAAAAACCCTGTGAGTGAATCTCGTCCTAGTTGTGCCGAACTGTCTACCCCTGGATCACCCAACTCCCAGGTTCAAGGCTATACCACTGTAGCTGATATATTGCTGAAACACGGAAGATAAACAAAACCTATATGAGAATGATAAGAGAACATCAAATAGGCTGCTTATGTTTTTACTAGGCGGGCAAAATTGCCAATACACTACCCGCCTTTTGTAACTTTTTAGAAACAACTATCCACATTGTGGGCTCGTGGCTGCAACCACGCGCGTGGGCTGGTGCTGCTCCTATGGAGAGGAGTGGTCGTAGTAATGAATTGAGTGTGGTTGGATTGGTGAGTATAACGGTGTTAGTTGTAATCCGTTAAAGATAGTGGTTCGTAAAAGAACGAAAAAAGGTAGCTAAAAGTTACAAAAAGAGTGTAGTTGTGACAATTTGCCTTTTACTTGTAACAAAATGCTGCAATAATTCTATTTGGAGTGTCATTCACATTGCTATGGGATTAACAGCTACAGTAATGGAAAGGACCTTGTTAGCAATAGACATAGTCCAATTAAGATGATATCTCTGAAGAGGCTCCGAAAGTCCGAAAGCACCTGAGGCCAGCCGGTGAAAAAGCCTGAGAACATAAACCATCCGAAGTTTTGCTTTTGGAGGACATGAGCTGTAGACATTAAACTTCCTCCTAATCCAATAGCACGATTAAAGTGTCCTATTTCTCCCTGCAATTGTTATTTATTAGAAGAGTAGAAGATATCATTTGAGCTCAGTGTGCCCACAATATGCAATCAGTTGCTTGGGACTGATTTAGGGTGAAATCAAAATCTGAAAGAAAATGTTCATGAGATGAATAATAAGTAACTTACAAAATCCGGAACTCCTCTTCAACGCGGAGTTCATTTCCATAAAAAGAAAGCTGATCATATTGGCTATCCAAAAGTGATAGCTCCTGCATGAAGCCGATAATGGGAGAATATACCTCCTCATGTTCGCCATTGGCTCTTACTATTAGTTCTATTGCGAAGTCCTTTCCTCCATTTGGCAGCTGTATTCAAATTTAATCAGCCTCTTGAGTCTATTTCGTGTGTGGCAAAGGAGGCAGAGGTTCTCCCCTCTGTTCTATAATGTCGTAGTATGTCACGCACCGATTAACGGCAGTATATAAGTCTTTGTATAATCCAATGTTGTGTTTGTCGAAATCTACTTCAATATGCATTTTCTCTTAAAAAAGTCAACATTTTTTATGATTTGATGGTCAGTGGTTTGGTAGTATATTTAGTGACTTCAAATGAGGCGAAATAATGGATCATGTAATGAGAAAACAAGAATTGTGGATCATATTTGTCATGGTAGATAGTCTGTTAAGATCGTTATTCATTTCTCATAATACTAAGGATTAGATCTTCCTGGTTTTTGAAATTGTATATGAGCTTTTTTGTAAACAAGTTTTACTAATAATTGGTCGTTATAAAGCCTACCTTTTACATATTATATAGTTGTCCCTATTAAATTCAATATATCATATAAGCATGTTGGCAATTACATTTTTCAGAAAAAAATCTCGCCAATCGAATAAGATGACTTCTAACCACAATACGCCACATTGAACAATATTTATCATGTACATACTCCAAAAATTTAAAACAAAATGAATCATGTTCTCTGTTTAGTGTTCCTTCCTAAATATTTGTGGATTATATAATTATTATGCATGAATTGATGATGCAGTTCCTCATCGAATGCTCGGTGAAAGTATGAATCTTCTGTGTAGAACATTGTAATTCCATGTTAAAATTGAAAGAAATCGGAAGAGACTTATCTTCGAGCGGTGTCGGCGGGCCAAGGAGAGGTTGGTAGGAGGGCCAAATGAGAACTGCCCAAATTTCCTGGAAAGACGCGCAACGCTTTTAGGTTCATCAACAAGGGACTCAAAGGGCAATTGTCTATAGTACATTGTCAGAACAATAGAGCAACACAAACGACGAAATGCATGAACAGCTCCATGAAAAGATACGGTCCCTAGAGGCGGAATCAAACTGCCGTGGTGGCGGCGTGTAGTGGTAGACGAACCCACACTCGTCCAACTCCCCCTTCCCACCTCGTGGCAGGAGAGGGAGGGAGGAGAGAAAGAGGGAACTATCGGACGACAGAAATTTAGGAGGGAAAAAGATCATATATTAGGAGGGTTGGAACAAATTAGCTAATGTAAATTTTAGCAGAGAAAAGAAAGAAAAAGAGGAGCAATCTCAGGTAATTTGTATCAAAAGCAAAAAAAAGTAATACTAAAAAAAACAAAACTAATTTAAATAAATCTTAATTTTAACTTAAAAATTAACATAAAATTTGCCTACAAATGTTGTGTGCAATAGAGGTGAGATGCTATAGGGATTGGGTTGGCRATTGGTCTTCATTGTTGTATGATTTTATTTTATTTTTTTTATTTTTAATTTTAATAAACTAATTGAAGTCCAATTTTTATTGTTGGTTTCTTTTCACACCTAATAATAGTTGGCTCAATCATTCTTGAGATCGATAACTSAAGGCTGATTAATCCAACAAGGTTTAATAAATATAGTTCAGTTAACTATATGCGYATAGAATGCACCCTTAATACGGAATATATTTTAAGTTTAGAATTTCTAAGGGGGTCGAAATCACATAAGGAGTATATGTATGWATAGTTTACAACWTTTATTATATTAATCATCTAAAAACTAAAAAATATAAACAAAATGTTAGTTGTAAATCTTGAACTTTTGACATCTAACTCATTGTCACATAACAAAAACCAACTCTGCTATACCAAAACGTTTAACAATCTTAAGCAAAACTAATTTTTATCTTGTGCCAAGGGGGAGGAAGGCCATGGCCCTCCACCATCCCCCCTTGGCTCCGCCCCTATTTGGCTATTTCTAACCYTTGGTTGCCCAAAAATACGAGTACAAAACATGTCTTCATGTACTCCTTATGTACACGAAGTAACACTTCTTCAACAATTTTTATTGRACGTATGACGTATATCAATGAAGTAATCTAATGATATAAAAGAATAAATTAATCAAATAATTTTAATATTAAAACCATTTTGATTTTTTAAATATCAATACAATGCAAAATATTTCAAATATTTACAAAGATTTAAGATGAGAAACTTTATTGATTTATATACAAGTAAATAATTAAATTACATATGCTACAAAAGGTAATAATACATCAATTTTTTTTTTTTGGTGAACCACCAAGGTATCCACTGCCGACAACAGTGGTAAATTTATTTTGTTCATAGGCGGCATTCGCTCACACTTGGTACATTAGTCGAACTGTTAGAAAACACTTGAGCATGAAAGCAATCAGCAGAAGTTTGAGTCCCAGGAACTGAGGATGTGATAATTGCTTCCTCAATCTCAATATTTCTGCATCCGATCGTTTCGCAGCAATGTAATTTTATTGCCGAATCCGAGTATGAAGTCCCGGCTACCCTTCTGAAGGTTATATCGCTTATGTTTACCGCGTTTGTCTGCAATTATTGTTGGGAAAAAGATTAACCTACTAGTTGAGGTCTAAGACTAATACTTCGTACTTGTACATGTTGTACGTGTACGAGTATTATTGTTCGTACAACCGTTGTGTGGTACCATGAACACCCTCATCGATCAATCACT
>SNQN01008634.1:18216-28396 GCA_008642245.1 Bassia scoparia | reverse complement strand
TATATTTAACACTTTAACTGTGTAAAAATTAATTTTTTAAAAATAAATCCTTCAAATTAACTAAGGTCCAATTCCAAGCCCATAAACAAAGATTATTTTTGTGTTAATCTTATTTGGTTTAATTGTTTAAAACTTTGTAAATGTGTGATGAAATATTAGCAAGACTATGTGATTTGGCTTTATGTATGATATTTATTTGGATTTGGTAAAATAATTGGTTGGAAATTGGAAGTTGAAACTTGAACATTAGAAGATTTAGAAGTTAGAATCATTGAAAACTAGTTAAACAAGCTTTTACACGAGCCTTTAACCAAGCCCATAACCGAGCCTTTAAATGAGCTCGAGCCCGAGCCTCGAGCCTCAAACCGAGCCCACCTTTCGAGCTAACGAGCTCGAGCCGAGCCCAAAAATTGAGACTCGACGAGCTTCGAGCTCGAGCCGAGCCTCGAGCCCAGGCTCACGAGCTCGAGCCGAGCCTAGCAAAGCTCGGTCTCGGCTCGATTCATTAACAGCCCTAGTTGCGCCTTTTTCGTATGATAAAATAATCATTGTTGTTTTTCGAGTGTGTGTCCTATATTAACGTTGGTATGAGCGTTAATATACAATTTCAAAAACAAAGACATCAACAAAAGAAGAATAAAAAATATCTCCGTAGGTTAGATAATGGAAATAATTGTTTGCGAATTAGCTTAATCGCACATATAAATTGACATATTTTTATACAATATTTTCACCTGAAACACGA
Organism: Bassia scoparia; assembly: GCA_008642245.1. Taxonomy (NCBI): domain Eukaryota; kingdom Viridiplantae; phylum Streptophyta; class Magnoliopsida; order Caryophyllales; family Amaranthaceae; genus Bassia; species Bassia scoparia. The sequence continues at coordinate 27,651 of SNQN01008634.1, read as the reverse complement.
CGCGCTTGCGCGCGCCGTGTGCCACTACTCTATAACTAAAAAGGTACATATGTCAATTTGTCAACCAAAATTTTTCCTCTAAAAGTCCTTCTTACATCATTTTTTTTCTTTCCTCTTTTCCCTTGATATTAATATTGTTTTGAAAGATTAAGTATTGTAAATTGCTATCGTTCCACTTTTCCAAATACAAGTGAATAACTATTATACATGACTTAATTATCTTATAGATAATTTGATAATTTCACTAATTTGCTTCTATATTTTCAATGTCCTAATTTTCTCAATCTTCTCTTGTTTTTTTTGAAATAACAAAGTTACTAATCTAATCTTCATTTTTTAATCCACATAAGCTTATATTATCATGTTTTCAATTGGATTATACACTTCAAGATACTAATTTTATCAAAAATTATTTGTTAATAAAATTGTGCATTGCACGAGACCAATCTTGTTTAAAAACAAAATCCCAAACAACTTCATGCCAAGTGTCGTATCTCAAAAAATCTCATGATGCCAAGTGTCGTTTCTAAAATACAAACATTTTTTTTGTTAAAAGAATAAATAATAATAATAATAATAATAATAATAATAATAATAATAATAATAAGGAAAAATTGGGGATAAATACCTAGTTTCAGATTTATTTTACTTAAATACCTAGTTTCGTCAAAAAATTTAAAAATCAGTACCTACTAACGAATGAAGTACATAACTGTTTGATGGAAATTACCGTTCAGTTCTTTGTTATCAGTTGGGTGTTCCTTTGTTCTCCATTTCAGCTCCATGCTCTGCTTGCTCACGGATTTTCGACGCAGATATTTTTGGGGATCATGGTGTGTCTTGCTCGGGGTTGATGGGTATCAAGCACCGTCACAATGTTGTCCGCGATACTTTTCTTAACGTCTGTTATCGATCTGGAATTACTACTCGCAAGGAGGTAAATATTATTATTATATAATTGTAAATTTTTTTAAATTAGAATTAACATTATCTTAATCGACTTTTCAACTTCTATAAATTTTTTCATTTTTCCCCTAGAAAGTCTATGAAAAATTAAAACTTATAGGATACTAAACTTTGTTTGATGGTTATAAAATAATAACATTCACAAGTTAAAGGAATAAACCCCGCGCATTGCATAGGATATAAGGCTAGTTTTTAATAAACTCGCCTTTCTTCGATATTATTTACATATCTTACCTCAACGTGAAGTGCTAACAATTGAGTAAAAAATTTACATACCATCATTGACCTACCGCAATCTTCCTTCTTTATTTAAAACTGAGATCGGTAGATGCAATCTTCCTTCTTTATTTAAGAGTAAATTGAGAGAGTTTTTTTTTTTTTTTTTTTTGTACCATCCGGTTCACCCTTTGAGCTGATCCGAATTCGAGAATCAATTCTGGATAGTTAAGTTTCAGTTTCCTCCCAATTATTGTTATGGGGGATCGAACACGGATTCTCCCTACCAAGTGCAGTCTCAATCACCACTGCACCAACAATCAATTGGTAAATTGGGGAGAGTTTATGGTAGTACAATATATATCATAACTTTGCTTCAGTTCAAAGGGAGGTTAAAAAAATCTCAGTGTCCCCATAAAAGTATACTTAGTACGTACATATAGTCAATACAATGAAAGTTTCAATTCATGCCCACTTTTTATTTGGCATGAATTTGGAATAGGCCAAAAAATTACACTTAATATGTGCTATATATTATCCTCTCAAATATGTTCAAATTCCAATCAACGTCTTAATCTTACCATAGAATTTTTTTAAAAAAAACATAATGCTTGTTTCTAAACATAGTGGTGGAAAAGTCATTGTTTTTTAAACTTGTTTTTGAATCGCATTACTTTGATTGCATTCAATTTGTTTCACTTTGTATACGTTCAGATGAATCGATGGATCCAAATATTATCACTATTATTTACCATATGATCTCTATTATATAAGCCAAGGGGGGAGCTATGGTGTCCCCCCTTGGAAATTACCAAATACCCCTTCATTTACATACAAAACAATATTATTCACAGTTAACTCATCCTCATGATTAATTTCAAAGAACACGAGTTCCAAAAAATCAACTTAGACATAATTATTAAATGTATAATTCAAAATTCTTACCAAACTTATTAAAAGGACAAAAACTATTAATCAATTTGTGATCAGAATATATTAATTGTTAAGATAATTAACTCAAATAAAAAAATTAAAATAGCCCAAGTTTCTCTCAAACTTATCAAAAGCGGTCACACCAAAACCAAAAAAAGGAAGGGCCTCTCGATATTCACAACATTTACTAGAAGTTAACTTTAAGTAATACATAACTTCCAATGTACAAAGAGAAGTCTATAAAAAAATAGGGAAAAAAAAGAATACTATCCCTCATTGGCTATCTATCAAACTTTGTATTACAAAAATCATAGCTGAAATCAGGATGCTGTACGTTGTGCATTTAATTTAAATATTCAACTAGGATTCCATTTTATTTGATAATATTTATAAAGAATATCCTCCAATCATTATTAAAGAAAATTCAAAACGCTATTAATGACGTTAAAAAAAGAATTAAGTAAACTAACTATATATGAATAAAAAAAATTCAAAAAAAAATACGAACATAACTTACTCATCCGTACTAATGGTTGTTTGTCCCACGAATTAAAAAAATAGAAATATAATTACCTTGACTAAAAAAGTATCTAAAAAAGCATAGAAATATATAAGTAGAAAAAGAAAAGGATTAAAACGAAGTATGACAATGCTCAAGGACTCTTCAATTTGACTTACTTTGAAAGACATGTTGAATAACATAAAACTAGGATAATTTAAAACGAAAACTTGGGTCCACAACATTTGATCAAACTCGCACAAATAAAAGTTTATGTTAATCTATACAAAGATTAAAATCTCAATTTGAAATTAATTTTGAATTATATCTATATCCAAATCTATTATTATTCCTGCATCACGGAAGGGAATTGATTCATTGTGTGGCAACAATAGATTTGCGTGAATTAATCTTATATTTCGCAAAAAATTGTCTTATTACTCCATAAAACTCGTAACTTCATATGCCTTTGTTGGCTAATAGTATATATAACTTTCGTATGTGTTTGATATCAAGATTCTTGTTTACTTTGATATTATCATTTTATTTATTTTTTTCGGTTCATCAGAGTGTAATGTGTATTAGCGTATGATTTTTTTTTGTACATTACATTGTATGCATTACCGATGCGTTCATTCTATATATCAAATAATATATTTTATTTTTAACTTTGGTATTTATTATTTTCACTATTTAATAACAATAATAATATTATAGTGTTGACAAGAGTTCAGTGTCATGTGGATAAATAACAAAGTTTGAACTAAACTCGCAACGCATCGTGCTTGGCTAGATATATTATAAAAGACATAGTTATAAGTAATATATATAGTACGTACCCACCATAATTATCTCACATTCACATAAATAATACTCTGTGTTTCTCTGAAAATTATAAATTCGATTCAAAGGGCAAATCTATTAGTGATAAAGGTGCCAATCCTATGGTCAAACATGAACATGCTAATCAACTTATGATTTTATTTTTTTATATAAAAAAAAAGAACTATAATATGCAAAAGTGATCAAAAAGAAATTTCTTAGTGCATTAATCTTTGAATTAGATTTTGTTTGCACAAGGCTGCTCATATAGTCATAATTTATGGCCTAATCAACCGTCCAATTCCATGCCACACCTTACATATTTTTCCATGCCACCTTTTTCTTAATTCTTTAAGTGTACAATCAAATTTCATATGATGAACACCAAGAAAAAAAGATACCCCTTGTATTCCAAAGTAAATTTGATTAATTTGGAGGAAAAATATGTCACAACTTATGTTTGATTTGGTACTCTTTTGGCTTCAACCTAAGCACATTTTGTATATAAAATAATTGTAATTGGTACTTTTTATTAGAGGAATTGTAATTGTTGTTCATTTTGTAATGTTTGATTGTTTAATAATTATTTATAGAAGATGACAAAATTAATTGTCTAGTGCCTAATATGGAGGGCATTCATGTAAGAACAATGTAACGAAAAAAACAAAAGGTCATTTCATGTGCTCTTAATCTAAGATCACAACTCATCAAAAACATTCTAATTTGCACAAATTCGGTGCCAAACTGCCAATGAAAGAAGTTTGACATGTACGTACTTTTGGCCAAAAATAGGAACAAACTAGAACATTGTATGAGGCCTTATTCTTTCCAAATCGAGAAATTGTATTGATCTGTTTGAACTTAAGTGAGCTGAATTGAATTAGAATGCAACGTAAATTAGAAATTATATAGAGTTAAAATAAAATGAATTTAACTTAATTGAATTGAAAATAAGTTGGAAAGAATAGAGTTTTGATGTAAAGTTTATTGCATTGCTAAATACTTACATTACAATAATTCATCTCAATAAGACCATCTCAAGCGAAATTGTTCTAATTTTACAAAACACTAGGAGGGCTAGCTTCTTAGCAACGAGTTTTATTAACCGACTTTACTTATTTACCTCTTGCTTCCTCCTCCCAAGCAAGGGGCATCCTTCCTTAGCTTGTCTTAGCAACGAGACGTTTTCTCACTACCCTTGCTTTTCCCAAAGTCAATTCAAGCACCATCAACTTACCATCGTGCAATCTATATTCAATCCATTCAAAAAGGTAATGATGTGAACGAAATTCGATCACATGTCTAGTGGGGACTAACCAGCTAATGCTTTTCCTTGATGCATAAGTTAGTAATGGTTTGTTTTTAAGGTGATGGAAAAGTTAGGAATGTCAAGAATCTACATTAAAAAAAAGAGAATCTTGAATGTGATCAAAAGACTAATGGACTAGTTGATGTAGGGCCTACTTGATATGGTTTGGCGGCACCGGCCTTCTTTGTAGTTGCTATTGCTTGCTTTGCTTACCTAAGTTTACAACGAATACCAGAGTTTTCTCATTGAATATTTGCTTTAATAACAACAACTAATTAATAGTCTAATTCATGCTATTAATCAGCAACAGTTAAGAAACAGTTTGTTGGGAAACAACTTTTCTAGTGATGGCTTATGATCTAATACAATTGGATCTCTTATTAACAAGGGATGTTCGTTGTTTTTATTCAATCTTATTACAACTTGTAAAGTTGCTAGCAGAGTTTGTAAATTTGAGATAATATTAATTTGAAAAGTTATATCGGCTTTATAGAATCGGGCTAGTAGAGAATTCGGGCATATTTGGTGATACAAGTATGATTGATTTGCCATATTTGTACTTTGAGTCATTAGGTTTATTAAGGACATTAGGTCCTCAATTTGTAGAAAGCCCAAATATGATAATCATCAAATTTCTCGAATTTTTCATTTTTTATATTGCAAGAGAATGTAACGAGATTACTCATCAACTCTCTAAAGAGGTGATGAAATCCTTTAGGATAAAATTTGGCCAAATTGAAGTCCCCTGGCCTAGATCGGGAATTTCATTGTTTTGTTTAATTTGTGTTRAATTTTGTTTAATTTTCTTATCAAGAATTATTATTGAATTGAATCTGATCTATTAAAATTAATTGTTGAACAACCAAAGAATCGTATTATTGGGAATTATTTGTCATCAAATTAACATTTTTTTTCTGGGATAAGTCATCCGTTTGTGTTTGTTTCGTATGGACACAAATCACGCTAAAATTATTGTATGCAAGTATGAACTAGATCATGTAGAAATTCACTATATATATCATTGAAAGACCACGACTTTCCAATGATATGTGAACATCATCTTCATGCAATTATGTGTRTAATGTGAATATATTTTAATGATGCTCGAGTTTCCCATTAATAAAATGGAATTCACTATATTGTATTGGGAGTAAAGTTTATACTGTATATGTCACAAAAGTTCAATATATGAAGTGAATATCAACTATTGATCGACCTAGTGCACACTAACCAAAGTAGTGTTATTGATGGTTTCAATATCTTTTAATAGGAAATATATACAACTACAAATAGCTAAGATTTTGTCTCAGAATCTTGTATAATAGAAGAATTTCAGTGTATGTTAATAAGGGGTAAGGATCGAACCCAAGTCATCACCTTGAGATCCTTACTCTTACCACTTGAGCCAAGGAGTCAAGGACTACCTCAATTGCTCAATACTTTAATCAGAAAGAGAGCAACATTCAAGATGTGATCGATTGTTGTCATTAGGGGTCGTCTTTGCTTTTACCACTTGAGCCAAGGACTAGCTCGATTGCTCCATACTTTACTCGGAAAGAGAGTAACATTCAAGGGGTCAGTGTGATCGGACATTGATGATTTGCTTGTGGCAAGAAGATGAAATTAAGAATTTTATTTTATTAACGTTTAGCATGCACTTACTTTATGCAAAGACTTGTGTGATTATATCTAATTAAGTTGAATTTATTTGACATGACTATGGAACTTTAATTTGTCAAATGAAAGCAAGAGCTCATAGGTTCAACACTCATTTTCCATTTCTTAGATAAAGCCTATGTGCTATAGAGTCAGGCGTGTGGTCAATCATATGTAAACTTATAGGTGTTACTGGCAAGAGAGGAGAATTAGATGAAACATTTACCGCGGCTATTTTTATCGCATCTGTTGGTCTGTTCGAGCTTTAGTTTAAAATGTTAAAAAAAAAAAAAAATTACACAAAATTTTAACATTAGTCTAACGTAATGTCAAACTCTTTCTTAGTATTTCTAATGTTGTCCAATTATATGCCAAATTTTCTCAATAGCACATAAACGTTGTCCGTCAATCTTTGTGTGTTGACTAGGTTTGACCCGCCTTTGTCTTAACCTACGATTTTCTTTCCTACTTCCTCGCAAGGAGAGGGTTATGGATATAAAGTTAGTGTAAACTTTCTTTTTCTTAACAAAGCATAGTCATGTTAAGAATTGTTACAATGGACTTAGACTTTTACATTTTATCGTTATTTTCACAATGTGATTATCATAATGAATATCTCACGATATTACGTAAAACTTATAGATTTATAATGTACTTTTTCCATATCGAATGTCCATAACAAAACATTGTGTTATTTTTAACTCTCACAGTATTACTCTTTGTTGAAACATTCAATTACGAAGAAGTATAGGTTGACAAATCACAACATTAGACGACACAATAGCCTTAATATCTATAGTACAACAGATGTCTTAAACTAAAACGACTGGGTCAAGAATTGTTAGTGTATTATCATATTTTTGTAATTTTTCAACATACCTAATCGATAATTTGGTACAGCATTAAGCATCTAAGCATTAATGCTGCATTATCCATTATATCTTTTATGGCTTTAACTATTATCATTTCATTCATGTCTTACATATCTATTGACCAATGGGCTTAGGGATTGATTGAGTTTGAATATCGATTCAATCTACTTCTATGAAAGTGTGAGTAACATCTGCATGATCAATTGTCAGCATGGCTAGCAAGTCGATGGAGTAGGCACTTCTGGTTTTAAAATTAGTCTCAGTTGCCTTATTGGACAAACATGTAGACGGTGCTTAGTGCGACTTCTTTCTAAGCTAAAGAGTCATAAAAAAATACATCGTATCATTCTGTAAATGCACAACAATAGTCCATATTATCATACCAAAAAAAGAATCATGGATATATGTACACATTTTAGTCTGCTAAGTCTTTCAAACAAAAAATTACGATTTTAATGGACTACAATCACAAGGTCTAACCTTCGGACTTTTAAAATGCAATGTTTAATTAACAACGGTTTATCGTTGTTATTATTATTGGTACTAAAAAGATTAGTAAGTTTAATAATAATAAAAATTCACACCAAAGGAAGAAACATGAACACCCCCACCTAAAAAGGTGAAGAACACAATCACATTCAAGAGCCCAACACAACGTGCTTCCACATTCTCTCATATTTTCGTAGCACATGAGACACACACAACATTCTGTCAATTCTCATTAAATTTAACCTAATTCATTATTATGTCTAATTCAAAAGAACCCTAAAATAAACAATTTTTATTTTAATTGTAACTTATTAATTTAATTTTAATTAATCAAAACATAAATTAAAAATAAAAAGAGAACAAAAAAAAAAAAGCAAAAGTTAACCACGTGGAAGAGTACGTGCTTCCAGCTCACATGATGTCACCGCCCGCCCTTAAATCATTGTCCTCATATTTCCCCAAATATTTCCTCTATTTTTTTAAAATTATTTTTTTTATGAGTGTACAAATTTAATTTAAATTTTCAGAATTTTGAATAAATTAAATACTGTGTACGTCATAAATTATTTCCAATTAATATGAGTACTATTCTGCATTGATTTTTCGAATTTAAGATTATAGGTTTAATGTTTGAATAATTTTATACAGTATTAACAAGCATATCGAATAATAAAAAACAATAATGTATAAGAATAAATATTGACATTTTATTAGTCTCTCCATTCTCGTTTGCATGTTTTGTTTTCCRAAATTGAACTTCTAAACGTTGGTTTCTTTGAAATTTATTTTATTTTTAACTTCAATTCTATCCTCCTTTTTCATAGTAAATTGAACCAAATTTATTATTTTTCTTCCATCGAATTAAATAAAAGTTTAAGCACTATCTAAATTACCCAAAATTCATTTTTCAATACACATTTATTACATTTTTCCATTAAAAAGTAAGAGCACAATAACTCTCTTTCCAAGTAAAAATCTTATTAAATTAACCAGTTCTCTTACTTATAGATTCATTTTTCTTAACTCACTCCCCGATACACTATCTTAATTAAAGAATCTTTTTTCTTAAATTTTCCCTGATTTCAAACAAGAAAGAAAAAAAATGGAAAGAGTACAAATATTGGAATCAATTTTACTTTTCTTAATCCCCTAATGTACTTCGTATATGATTTCATATAAAAAAAACAAAACAGAAAGAAGGAATATTATATAATTTGATACTCGTACATTATTGAAATTTACCGGTAAAATTTAGTGTTTTTAATTTTTGTTAAGACTGTCAAAATTTAAAGGTTGCACGTAACTTTATCGTTCAATACATTTATATCAAWCACGTGAAAATAAGTCAATGAGTGTGTTTATTTCTTGAAAGATTGTGCAAGTTAAATTATTATTGTAATACTTGTTTTCCTTTTCATTTTACAACAAGAAGTTTTCATCCGCTTTCGATGAGCGAAATAATCTCCGACGAGARCTTGCATGGTTTCCTCAATTAAAAACACTTCTGATATCTCCCGGCTTAGATTTTTCTCACACCCTACGTTCATTTTAAAGACCTGGCCTTGATTAAGATGATATAGATCTTTAACCAATAACATAACTCTAGTTGATAATATAAGACAGAGTAGAGTCTATTCTTTTTGGGTTATTTTTATTTATCTAAAATTATTTTA
>SNQN01008634.1:1544-13219 GCA_008642245.1 Bassia scoparia | reverse complement strand
GCATTTTGCTTGATATATATGAATTGGAAATGCAAGTAGTATTATGTTTATTTTTGTTAAGAACAATATTATTTTTACACAAAAAAATCACAGATTTTGATGAATTAATGTTCAATTTTCCAAAAATGATGAATAAATGCCTTTTTATTATTATTAAGTGTGTGCACACAATAGGGTGCGTTTATTTCACCTTAATAGAATTGAACTTATATAAACAAAATCAAATAAACTTATAACGGATCAACTCTGATTGACCCAAGTATAACCTTATTTTTAAGTCTTGTATGAGTTCTAATTGAAATCGATGAAACATGAAGTTAAATTATTCGAGTCTATGCAAATTGGTAGACTTCCTCTATACTTTGTATCATGTTACTCATCATACTCTCCATTATATTGTGGGAAGATTTACATTAGTTGTTATATTTATTTGGTTTTTTTTTTCTATCGCTTACATCTCACGTGGATCTCATTTCTTTTTCATCACTCTTTAACTCTTTCTTTTAAAATTTGTCTCGAATCCATAAAACGAGATCGAAATGTAACAAGTATTTCGGAAAACTTAGGACTTGTTTATATTAACTGAAAACTCCCGAATTGAATTGAGCTAAAATAAATTGTTTATAGATCGAGAAGGAAATCGAGAACTACACTAAACCGACATACAACTAAAGTAAACATACCATTATTGGAACTARTTATTTTACTTAGTTAATGTTCTCGTTAATTTATTTCAATAAAAATAAGTACAATTATTAAAAAATTTGTTAAAGTTTCAAKAAAAATAAGTCCAATTCAACAAATTTAGTTGACGAGAATATTACAACACAGGTTTATTCTGTTCAACTTATTTTTAGAAAAAATAATTTCAAAAAAGTTCATTTCAGAAAAAACAAGTTCAGTTTRGAACAAATTTATTAATTTTTTTCCTCACAAAACAACTTTAAAAAAGTTCACGAGTTCAAATAAAAAAAATAAGTTCAGGTAAATTCGGTTGAGAAAAATAAATTCAAATTAGCAAAAATAAGGTCATGTTCTCGTCAACTGAATTTTGTTTAACTGGATGGACCACATATCTCAATTATATAAGCCAAGGGAGCAATTGTGTCCCCCTATTAAAAATACTAAACCCTATGAGTAAAGATTTTAAGTTGCCCTAATTAAAAAATAATTTCTCTTATTTTTTTTGTTACTTCCATACTAAGCAATATAAAAAAAGTTTATAACTATTTTTTTTCCCATGAATAAAAAAAAGTTCAATTAATTAGTTTTATGTAAAAAAATTCAAATAAAATACACTTAAAACATTGACTAATTATTCATTGAATCACTTAACACTTCATTATTATTGTTTAAAAATGTATAATTAATTAGTATGAAAAATTCGATATAATACATTAATTACATAGGCTATATTTTGCACAAGAATCATTATCATTGCAATTATTTGAAAAATCATATTGAATTTAAATATTATTAATTATATATTCATAATACTATTTGTAATCATGATACTAATTAATCATTTATCTCTTGTGAGAGATTCATTGAAAGAAAAAATTGCATTGAATTTTGAATATTATAAATACTCATACGTCATGTTAATTTGACATTTACACATTACATGATTTTTTTCAATATTGAACATTTGTTAATATAAACTTGTAAGCTAGATCCGCACATATCGCGTGCTTATAGTGCTAAGTTTCTACTATATTGACTTATTTTTACTAACATTGAACTTTTTGTATAAACTGACACTTCTTTTACTAAAATTGGAATTTTTTTACTAAACTTTAACAAATTTCTTAAAGACTGACTATTTTTACTGAAGGTAACTTGATATTGTTACTAAACAGAAACTTATTTTTTCTAAACTAAATTATTTACTGAAACTATTGAATAAGTTGATAGAACACTAGAACGATCCCATACCTATAGTGTTTTTCCAACTGAGATTAACCACCCTATAATACATACAAAATACAACAACAATTTAGGATAGCTCAAGTGGTTAAAGTTTAACCTCCCGACTTCATTATCCTGATCGATTTCACACATCGCCTTGTGTCTCTAACACAAAAAAAAATATCAACAAAAATACAGTTACACTAATACTAATACCTCGATTACGGAGTATAGGAAATACATTAAGCCGCATTTTACATTTCATGGCATTTCATTCCCATCTTCAAAATCCTCAACATTAATAAACGATAGCAAGTCACTCATCATTCCCCTCTCTCCAAATTTCTTCATTTCTCTCTCATCTCTTACACTCTTCTCTCTCTCATTCTCTCCCTCTCGCGCCTCAAGCTCGGATTCGGTTCTCAAGTGGTAACAACATCTCTTTCACTTTGAATTTCGATTCAATCTGTTTTTTTTGCTTTACTCTTTGTTGTATTAGTATCATCATATTTTATCTTGTAGATTTTTTTTCTTTGCTTGTCTCGATATTTGCTCTTCAAGTTTCAATATTGTTGCATCCGAGTAGCTGTATTTGCTGTTATTATGCTTGTTTTAGGAATCGATAGTGGTTTTTAACGGCTGTTGAGTTCCGATCTGAGTTTTTAGTTCAGTTGACTTCGGATTGATTGTGATTTTGATAGCTCGATCTGCTGAACTGAAACTTGTCGATCTTAATTGCTTTTTTGCTTCGATTTATGTACATCGATGTATTGAAATGTTAGGTTTGTGTGTTGTTTGTTTTAGATCATTATTTTTTCGTCGCTATTTGCTAAATTTGATGATTTTAGTGTCTGATCATTCAGTATGAATGAAGTGTTGAAGGCTAGGATTGATAATTTGCGATTTATTTGTTAATCGACTGTTTTGATCGTTTGCTTGAAGTAGCATTTGATTGTATCCGTGCGTGCTTAATAATCTGGGTAATGTTATGTTGATTCGGTATAATTAAGCAATTGAAGTTTTTCCTGCTGCGAAAAGTTTAACTTTTTATTTGATTGATGTAGATCAACAATTTTGTTACGTATTGTAGTAAATGAAATTGTAAATATATGGAACACGATAGTGAGCAGCCAAAGCTGAAAAAACTAGTTTATAGTGTAGCTGATGATATTCATGTTAATACCAAAATTCCATGAGGTTCATATTTCTTTATTCATCTCTTTGTCTTCTTAACATTGTTAATTTCCTTCTTGTGAAATATACAGCTAAGTTTTTAAAAATCGCTGGCACCCTAATGTGTACTAGTTGAGCTTGATGTAAAAGTTTGCTAAAAATTTGTTATTTAGTTATATGTTAGGAATGTTCTTGATACATAATTTTAATTTGGCACTAAGATAATGCGTCATTTTATGTTATTTCAGTTTAATTTAGAATGATCAATTCAAAGGACTTAATGTAGCATAAGGCATGTTTAGTTGATCAATTCATTATGATCTGGTTTGATAATGAGATATAGGTGAAATATTCCACTATAAATCTTGAGGTCAATGTGATGTGATTTATTGTTAATGTATGTTTTGATTGTGTCAATGCAGTTTTAAATCGAGATGGCTGATGCAGAGGAGATTCAACCCCTTGTCTGTGACAATGGTACTGGTATGGTCAAGGTAAGATGAAATCTTTGCACTATTACTTATTTGTTGGGTTAGTTTGTATTGAGCTAAATCTGACTGATAATTTGTATTYGTGAAGGCTGGATTTGCCGGAGATGATGCACCCAGGGCTGTCTTCCCAAGTATTGTTGGTCGTCCCAGACACACTGGTGTCATGGTTGGTATGGGACAGAAGGATGCATACGTAGGTGACGAAGCTCAATCTAAGAGAGGTATTTTGACCTTGAAGTACCCTATTGAGCACGGTATTGTGAGCAACTGGGATGATATGGAAAAGATCTGGCATCACACCTTCTACAATGAGCTTCGTGTTGCCCCAGAGGAGCACCCAGTGTTGCTCACTGAGGCACCATTGAACCCCAAGGCTAACAGAGAAAAGATGACCCAGATCATGTTTGAAACCTTCAATGTACCCGCCATGTACGTCGCCATCCAAGCCGTTCTTTCTCTTTACGCTAGTGGTCGTACCACAGGTTTGTAGCTATTGCCATCATGAACACCTGCTGTTCGTTTCTAAATCAAATATGCCTTTCTGCTCTGTCATTAATGGAGTATAATGTGAATTGTATTTCTGTTTGTGCAACAGGTATTGTGCTCGACTCTGGTGATGGTGTGAGTCACACGGTTCCCATTTACGAGGGTTATGCCCTTCCCCATGCCATCCTTCGTTTGGATCTTGCTGGACGTGATCTCACTGATTACCTCATGAAGATCCTCACCGAGAGAGGTTACATGTTCACAACATCAGCCGAACGAGAAATTGTCCGTGATATCAAGGAGAAGCTAGCCTATGTTGCTCTTGACTTTGAGCAAGAAACAGAGACTGCCAAGAGCAGCTCTGCCATCGAAAAGAACTACGAGCTTCCTGACGGTCAGGTTATTACCATTGGAGCTGAGAGATTCCGTTGCCCAGAGGTCCTCTTCCAACCATCATTGATCGGTATGGAAGCTGCTGGTATCCACGAAACAACCTACAACTCCATCATGAAGTGTGATGTCGATATCAGGAAGGATCTATACGGTAACATTGTGCTCAGTGGTGGTACTACCATGTTCCCTGGTATTGCTGACCGTATGAGCAAGGAAATCACCGCCCTTGCTCCCAGCAGCATGAAGATCAAGGTCGTCGCACCACCCGAGAGGAAGTACAGTGTCTGGATAGGAGGGTCTATCCTTGCATCACTCAGCACCTTCCAACAGGTATTGCATTGTTTCATGGCATTAATGCTAACTTTCTTACCTCAATTTGAATTTAAAGGCACATATTTATAACTTCAACGTTTCGTGTTTGTGCAGATGTGGATCTCCAAGGGCGAATACGATGAGTCTGGTCCATCAATTGTCCACCGAAAGTGCTTCTAAGAAGATAAGTTTTGAGATTGTAGTCCTACATAGTCTCCTGTTGTCTCTTTGTTTTTCTTTCAGTTTGGTCAAGAAAAAAAACTATTAGTGTGGTGTATGATTTGATTTGATTTGGTCGAGAGAGATGGAGAGGATTTAGGGGCTTGTGGTTTTTTTTGGGACCAAAGCTTGGAATTTCTATTGTTTGTTGTAACTATTTTTCGAGAATTATGGCATGTAATCTTTGAGGATTGCAGAATGTTTAATTTCTATACTCTACTATTTTTCTGGGTCACACCTTGTGCAGCCTCTGGATTTTGATAAGTTTGTCCGGCTCGTTTTTTTCCCGATTTTTTCTAAGTTAATGGAAGGCTGAAAAAAAACTGCTTTCTTAAAAGTTTGTGGATTTCATCACGTCGAAAGTAATAGAATGGGATGACTGATTCTATATGAACCATTGGGCACTTCATGGATGAAGTTCATCGAAGATAACATTTGTGTTTTGTCTGTGGAAGGTCAGAATATTTGAAAACGAATTGTTGTAATTTTGCATTTAGTTCGATATTTTGTGTTCTTGATTGATTCAATAGTAAGCAAGTTGCATGGTTATATGAAACAAATTACACGAGAGTAAACAACTGGATGATTTTGTGGTGTTCCTAAATCCAGACTATCCTCTTGTACATTTGAGAAGAGTTGGAGGACTGAGTTGTGGAGTGCTTCCCGAAGCAACTTTTGGTGGTTTGAAATTTGAATTTCTCTCTTCTGTTGCCACGTCAGGCCTTTCATCTCCACTCCATATTTAAAATCAGACTATTTTTAGACCACCAAACGATCGTTAATGTGTTGGCGGTTGCTAAATAGGAGTGTGGAGTGCCGAAATAATTCTTTATACTCGGATTTTAGAAAACAAACTATGAATATGCAAACGCAGAAGACCCGATTGCAGCGAGCAAAGCAGAATGTGTAAATTGCAGGGAAAAAAAACTAATTGACAGAAGAAATATGATTCATGTTGAAAGATTTTGAAATTCATAAAAATTTAAAAGAAAAGCAGAGAGAAATGTTTTTTGAAACGAAAATTCAAATTCATATTCATCAGATGTAATGACTAATGATAATGACCCACTTGAACTTATATGAAAAAAGCATTTGAGTGTAAAGGGTCATTGGGCTCGTGACATGAAAGCTAAATTATTTGCTCTCTTTGATTGTTCTTGATGAAACATGTCACATGTGGGTCTAAGATATCTTGTGACTTTGTGAGTCTTGTGCCCAACTCTGAAGGCTCTAAAATCATGTCCTGTCCATTTAAATTATTCTTTCTCCATCCCCCCTAGAGGCCAAAAAAGTAACTTCACAAAAAAAAATTATCCCAAATTATGTAGTTTGATTGAACTTTGTTATTAAAATAGAAAACACTATGGGCTGTTCGACGTAACGTTTTTAATTTTTAGGTTGCTTTTGAGCATTTTGATTAAATTAAAAAATTATCTGATTAATTTTTTATACTGTTCAGCAAGAAACGTTTTTGAATAGCGTTAGCGTTAAACGCTATTTTTTAAACGCTTAGTAAGAAGTAACGTTTGAGCATTAGCGGTAATACTAAAAAAAACGCAACTTGATAATTATGTTCTTTACTATAAATACACGTACTCTTAGCATAGCGTATCAGAACACTCATATTGACAAATTTAATTTCGTCGCTACTCGCTACTATACAATGCTATTTACTAATTTTTTTAGCTACCCATGACTTCTACCACCTAAAAGCTACTTACACTGCTACTATTGCGGAACACGCCCTATGTATGTTGAACAAATATGAACCCAATCAAAAACTTAAATTTATGATTGAAAGCTTCATATAAGAGTCGTTGCAATTTAAAGTAATGAGATGTTCAAAAAATATATGATTTGAACGATTCAACCGAAAAATCTGGTATTCGATTGATTTTTGAAGTTTGGATCGAATATCTGATCCAATTTCTTAAGTTAGGATCGATATCTAATTTTGAGCAACTCTAGAACCACTCGTATTAATCTTCAAAACTCAAAAGAAGGTTGAATAAGTTTAAGTATATGGTTAACTTGACGCAAATGATACATTTGCACTTCTTTTTTAATTTTCGCACCTTATTTTATCACTCTCATGTGGAAAAGATGAAGTGCGTAAGTGAGAAAAGTGGATGCTTAAATCAGCTCTCGGACTTGACCACCTGAGATTATATCAAACCCATAAGCCCCAAATCCCAATACATAGATTGAATTTTAATTTATATGTAAAATCACTATATTAACGTAAAAATTCTTCGTATACTTGTGCGTCGTGCATGTGCAACATAATGCTCCAAACATTTTTGAGAACAAAAATAAAAAGTAGGAATAACATCTAGTAGATAGAATTGTAGAATTGCTATGTTTAAAACATTTCGGGATACTGTTGCGCCATCTACTTCAAGCAATCCTCCTGCTGCTCCTGTGACCTGGCAGCCACCTCCATAAGGTTTTGTCAAATTGAATGTTGATGCATCTTGATTTGGTGGCTCTAAGGYAGGTGAGAGGGGTGTTATTCGAAGACCTGATGGGACTTGGTTTGTGGGCTTCTCCTGTAAATTTGTTGCAGCCACCAACCTAGTAGTTGAGTTGCTTACTCTTAGACGAGGTCTCCTTCTCGCAGTTTCACTTTAACAAGATTCAGGTGGAAAYGGATGTCACCCAAGCTATTTTCAGAATTAACTCTGCCACAGAGGACAAGCACAACTCCTTGGATCCTGTAATTCATGATATCATGCTTTTGCTCAACAAGGAATGGACTGTTGATCTTCACACCAGGAAAGCGGGCAATGAGGTGGCTCATCACCTAGCTTCTCRTGGTGCCCATATGGATCACACTTACCATATTCACTACACACCACCTTCGGATATTGTCTCCTACTACAAYGCTGAAAGGACTATTCTTTTCACCTCAGCCTGATTGTCTTTTACTCCTTGCCATGGCTACCGTTAATGTAGCTTGTTACTGCATTGACTGTTGCTCTTCCTATGACTTGATMAAATCTTTTGCTAGTTTTTCTCATACTGAGAATTTGACCATTAGAGTCTTATGAAATTTTCAATTGTATATAGCCCCTAAGGCTCTCATGTTCGCTTCGGCTTGTATTCTGATCATCTTGTACTGCCTTTCAGCTATTAAATAAATAAARCCTTCGTTTTATGTTTTTAAAAAAAAGAGCAACATAAGAGTAGACTTTATCAAGGTTAGTTTGGTCTTGTCCAGACCCAAAAAATGATGGGTTTAGGTAATGATTTTTCGGCTTGTAGTCATCTTCGAGCCGAAAATTTTGCCTTTTGGTTGGATTTGGACAAGAAATTAGGCTTATTTAGGACATGTCTGGATAAYAAATTGGAAGAAAAAGGGAGGGTAGAGAAATAGGAGGAAGGAAAAGTGGAGAAATAATTAGCTTCATTTTCTCTTCAAATTTCTCCAATTTTGAAGGGATTGTCTTTATTGAAGGGGAGAAGGGGGGRTGGATCCCTCGCTAATATGTTATCCAAACAAGGGAGCTTGTCTCCCTCTCTCTTTCCCTTCTTTTCATTTCCTTCCATTTTATTTTCAAAAATTATTGTGCGCAACCGCCTCACAGTAATTTAATGAAAAACGGAGTTTTTGATATAAAAGCTTGTCGCATATATAGAGTTAATAAAGTTGTGGTTTTAATGCGTTAAGTTACTCTTTTTCAATGACCACTTTAATACATAAAAGTGTGACTTAAAATAAAATTTACATAACTTTTGACTATATAAGTGTAACCTTATAAGTGTAACTTGAAATTCTATTAGCATAACTTAAAGCTAGAAAGATGTAACTTTAATTTTCTTTTCCACATTTGCTAGTATTAGAATTTTTTTTGAATATTTTGCATTTTATTTCACATTTTGTGTAACTTTAAAGCAATAAACTATGACTTGAAATCATAAATTTGTAAGATAAAAGTGAAATGCATATATTGATGTTGTTTATTTTATTGCAGTACTGATAGTCATGGCTTATTCATGAATATTAGTGGTTTGTAGTGCTAMAATTTGCTTTAGTATTGATATTGAGTTACATTAATGAATTATGTAGATTTGTTAGACGACAATTTACATGATAATCAAGCTCAACAAGTAGAAAATGATGAACAATGCTATGAAAAAGGTGCACCAGAAGAGAAAGAGTAGGAAATCAATGGACAAAATCAAAGTGCAAGTATGTCCACGGTGTTATATTTAATTTTTGCATTCAACACTTGTATGATAATAGTGTAACTTATGATGAAATTTATATTATTTTGTTCTAAATAAGTGTAACTGTATAACTGGTACTTGAAACTCTATAAACAACTTAAAACAAGAAAAATGTACCTTTATTTTCTTTCCACATATTTGTCACTATTAGCTAGCAAACTTGTTACACAAAAATTACAACTTCAAAAAATACACACTAGACTTAGTCACCGAGTCTAGTACAAATTGTCACTATAAAGACGAAAATATTAACTTTAGCGGTCAAAAAGTGACTTAAAACATCCAGAGCAGCAAATACAATTCTTCTTCACTTCTTCTCTTGCTTCTTTGTTCATCTCTTTTGATCTCCTGCTAACAGATTCAAAACAATTACTTTGAAACAACTATTATTTAGAAACAATGTATGGACGAATACAAAAGATTATAACAAAATGTAACTTGAAATAGAAAATAGTAACTTTAAAGACAAAAGAAAACTTAATAACTTTGAAACAAATAATAACTTCGAAGCAAAAATAATAACTTAAAAACACAAAAGAGTAACTTTCAAGCAAATGTTTATAACTTTAATAGATTTTTAGGAACTTAAAAGTTGATTTTTTTTTTATTTTTTTTTGTTCGAATAAGTAGTGTACTTAAAAAATAGATTAAGGACTTAAAAACATAAAACTTTTTATGTCCCATTTATTTAACTTTAAAACAGTAAGGTACAACTTAAAAACATAAATTTGTAATTTAAAGGCTAGACCATTAACAGCCAGTCGTTTTACAATAAATTAATAAAAGTCCGTCTTTTTTTATACTTGTCTTTTATTTTATCCAAACATAGTTTAGTTAATTTTTGAAAAATGTTTTTGGGCCACAAATAAGCTAGCCCACATGCATATTTGGCATAAGAGAAACTAATACTTTGTATAAGTTTTTCCTTCGTATATTGATTTTTTCCCTTAGGAAATTCTCTCTTCTACTTTTCTTCTTCTAAAAAGTGCTTGTTTGTGGAAAAAATTTAATATTTTCAATGCGAACAATAATTTCTTCAACCCAATTGATTAATTAAACATATTGCCAAATGTTGTGACGGATCTAACTTAATAACAAAGTATATGATTTTTATTATTTTGAGATAACTCAATATATGAGCTTACTTATCTAAAACCTAATACTCCGTACTACATTTTAAAAGTGAAACAGGTTTTGGATTTGCTTACAAAATTAGCTTTATCTTGAAGCATCTCAAGATTAAAAAGTTTGTTAGTTATAAATAAAGCCAATGGGCGGCTTAAGTTGCTTTCATAATATGTAGCTTGTTTGGAAAGTCATGTCCCGGCTATTGGGAGCAAATAATTTAATGAGTTTAGGTAATTAGCACTACTAATTCTCTAATTCAAATAACTTGGTGTGAAATTGTGTTTCAAAAATAAGATCGTAATACTCACTTCATTTTCAATTACTTTGTAAAATTGTATGATTTGTGGACTTATAGATAATTTATTGGAGAATAAAGAGATAGAGAAAAAGAAAAAAATGCATGTGAAAGAATGGACAAAGAAGTTATTTTGCCCTGAAAATCATGTTTTTTTGAAGTGGATTTTTTTTTTTTGGTTCCCCGACTGAAGATGATACCCTTTCACCCATAAACGTGGAGTATTTGCTTATATTTGGTTAGTAAGTTAAATTGTGACTCTCAATTTTAAGGTGTAATTAGTAATCAACACGTGTATTGATTTTACGTTTTTACTTTTATCAACAAATGTAGCCAAGCTAATAATCCTTTTTAACACTTGTTACTATTATTTATTATATTATTATTATTATTATTATATATTATTATTTTATTATTATATTATTATTATTATTAAAAGGATTAAGCAGCGGTTACATATTTTACCATTTGAACCAGCATACCCTTGAAATATTCAATTGAGTTTTTGATTGACATAAAACTCTAAAAATTTAGGTTACATACCATTGTTATGCTCTAAAAGAAGAAATTGCATGGGTAATCACATGTCCAAGAATATTAGTGTACGTGTGAGCTGGGGCATTTTGCTAGCAGAGTAAGCATGTAAAACGAGTGATCCTTCAGTGTTTTAAATATAACCCTGTTCAAGCTTGCTTTAGCTTGCAGCAATTATGTAATGGTAGATTTGTAGATGTTTGGAATTTAAGCAAATGCACAATGCAAATCAACTTACAGCGGATATGCTACACCAACTCATTTCGTTTGCAATTTGTTAGTTGTTAAGAGATATTAAAATAATATTACATATAAGCGAAATTTATTGTCATGTTTTTAACTACTTATTCATTGCTTTTAAAAAAACTTTTTATTAATGGTGGGTAATCTAGAGTAAGATTTTGTTTCTTTGAATTGAAATGGACATGTATCAAACTGAAATGAAGTAAATATTTTATGAGARAAAGAAATTTGATAAGGTAACTGAACTGAAGACKWMKAKAKAG
>SNQN01008633.1:14743-28402 GCA_008642245.1 Bassia scoparia | reverse complement strand
TACATGGCTTATTTCAAAAGACTACATAGACTCAAAAGACAGCGAATTGAAAAGAACATATTGCTAGGACTGGGACTCGATGACTCAATTCTAAGAAGGCCGCATGGATCATTAACCCACACCTTGGGGTGACTCATGGTTTAGCAAGTGGGTTGGTTTGGATGTTGATCTTATCCTTCGCCGCTGGAGGGACTGGGAGGCGACCATCTTCAACCATGTCTTGAATCCTGTGCTTCAAAACGATGCAATTCTCAGTGGTGTGACCCCTTCCTTGGTGGAACTTGCAATAGGCATTGGGATTCCAATTCCTAGATTTCTTATCATCTGAGGGGTCTGGAGTGGGTCCAATAGGAGCAAGTGCACCTTTTGCAGTTAGTCTATCAAAGGCCTGCTCATAAGTCATACCAATTGGAAGAAATGTCCTTGGTGGTCCTCGAGGCCTGTTGTTGAAAGAGCCGGGATGGTTAGAAGAGTTGTCATTGGTAATGTGGCTGACTTGATCAGTGTTGGAAAAAGAGGAGCCACCTTTCTTGTTAAAGACCCCACCGTTACCCTTAGACTTCTGGGCTTGAACATCTTCCTCAACTAGGAGGCCAACCTTGTAGAGCCCAGTAAATGAATCAATGGGTTGAAACTTGAGTGGCTCTCGATACTTGGGCTGAAGGTTCTTGATGACCATTCAAACTTGATCTTCCTCATTCGGTCGATTGGTCATTTGAGCGGCCTTCTCCCTCCACCTATTAAGGAAAGTAGAGAAATTTTCTCTCTCACCTTGCTTGGTGGCCTCTAGTTCACGGAGACCAACAGGAAGCTGGGAATTGTACCTGTACTGCTTTAGGAACTCGTGTTTGATATATTCCCAATCATCGAGCTTGGCTTGATTCAGGGTCTTGAACCACCTGGATGGATGGGTGTCCAAAGTAATGGGAACACCGAAGTGAATAGCTCTTTGCTCATTCCTTTAAGGACCATTGAGATATTGAAAGTGCGGAGGTGGTCTCTGGGTCTTCAGTTCCCTTGAACTTGGGCAAATCAGTGATGACAAACTTCTTAGGAAGCTGGCCCTTAATCTCATAATCAGCAACACGAGGCCCTTGAACTGAATTTTCGGACATTCTCTTGACCAACTCTTCTAGTTGCTCCACCCTTTTTTCCGTCTCAGTCTTTGGAGGAGGAAGTGGTGTTTCAGCATCGTCTTCTCCCTCCCCGTCAGACTCGAGAGGTTTTTCCTGGGTCCTCTTTTCTTTCAGCTCCCCAATGCTCTTTTCTTGGGCATCAAGGCGAGAATTCACAGACTCAAGCTTTTCTAGAATAGCGTTAAGCTGTTGTTCGATGTTTGCCATGGAAGTGTCTTGGTGATCAGGAGCGCGTCGGGTTTGGCTTCTTGTTACTCTTCTAGGCCCCAGAGACAAGTTGCGAGTCTTTGCTATCTTGCTGAAATCAAGAAATTACACTTTAGAACCCAGAAACAAAAGATTGAAAACTCTTAAGAACAAACCTAACTCAGTCTTGAGGTTCTGGACTTAAGGAACTGAACTCGAAAGTAGACTTGAATGGGCTAGACCTAAATCTGATTTAAGGTGCTAGACTCGAGAAAGATTCAAACCTAAGATGGGCCTATTTCAGAATTAAGGACCTCTTAGACCTACGAGCCACTTGAGATTGAATGAGCCTAGCCTTGAATCAAAGCTCCTAGGGTTGAGTCTATGATCGAACCTAGTTCAGTTTTAAGGTTCTTAGATTGAAGTTGAAGCGAACCTAATTCAGATTCAAGGCTCTTGGGTTGAAATTGAATTGAACCTAATTCAGATTTAAGGTTCTTGAATTGGAATTGAATTGAATTGAACCTAATTCAGGTTTAAGGTTCAAAAGGTCGAATCTAAGTCAGACTTAAGACTCTTGGATTGGAATCGAACCTAAGTCAGATTCTAGGTCGAATGGAGTTTGAAATTGAATTGGATTGGAATGGGCCTAATGGATCAACAAACTTCATGTCTTGAACCAAAACCATAGATTAAGGGACTGGGCTTAGTTAAGAATTTGGACTGAACAAAGAGTCACAAGTTAACAAGCACATTGATTGAAACACAAAACCAATTTATTCACTTAAGGTCAGGATCTAAGTGAACTATAAGTCGGCTTGGTTAAGTCTGATAGTGTACCATGCCTAAAAGTAGAGCTGGGTCCAATTTCACCACCACAACATTGGTGATGTATGGCCGAGATACCCCTTATATACACGCATCTAGTAACACGTGCATACGCGGCATGGGCGGGATAGGACTTACCTTAGCCATGTGATCAATTAACCACATGCAACCAAGGTAAAATCCCCCCTTAAGGTGATCTCGAGCATAGAACATGCCCATATTGAGACCAAGGTGCCTAAGACATGACCCTATTCGAAGGGTCACAAGCAAAATTCAATTGATTATGAATATGGAACTACGAGACTTTCAAGTCTGTCCACTCACCAAATGGTGATTATCCCCAGTGAAGTCGCCAAAAACTGTAGGGCTTCGCCCCGCCTTAGGCAAGGGGCGTGACCTCAGCTTCAGTGTCATGGAGTTGAGCCATGGAATCCGCATGTGAATGCGTTGGGGTGTGTCATCGAATTGAGGGGATCGCCACCGTGCCTATATAGGTTATTCACGGACGCCCGAAACATTGGTGCCAAATTAATGGCCCCACGTCCAATCAAGTAACCAGTCGTGGGTTCGGGGACATGGTACGAATCAGATCTGTAACCCAATTCGCCCGCATGTAGCGGCCTCTACTCGGTCTCATTGTAGTTCCATAAATCATAACAATTGAATTCAAAAGAGCCTATTGATTTGACTTTGAGAGTGCATTGATTACTAGGTGGGTTGCTATTATAAACAAACCAAGACTTCTACAATGGATAAGGCGGTCACTTGATTGTTAGTCAATGTTAATAAGGTGCTTAGAAAACCGGTCGTCCATGATTATCTGACTTTAATGTGACAAACGATTAAATTCCGGTCTTGTTTAAGCAATATATACAAGTGTGATTGAATATATATACATAAGAGACATGAAAAACAAAGGTTAGTAAGGCATAATAATATGTATATGTGTCTTCCTCACCTTGTCACTGCAAACAATCAAATTGTTAGAACAAAACTCAAAGGAATCGTCTTTCGATTGAATTGCTAATTGAAACAAGCAAACGCGTTAGTATTGACAATAACAATATGTATAATAGTGAAAGCCAAAAACCATGGAAACAATGAAAATATGAATAAAATCCTACATATTTACATGAAACGATTAACAAGTGAGTTTCTACATTGCTTTAATTGAATTAAAACTCAAAATAATGGTTAATCAAATTAAAAGAGACAAAAGGAATTGAAAAAGAGTGAAAGAAAGGTTTTTGGTGAGTAATCTCAGATTTATACCCTTATTTCGCTTGTTGATTCGAAGAGAATCGATGCTTTGAATTGAAATCGAATGTGTTTTGAGTGTTTTGAGAGTGTATAGATGTGTCTCGTGACTTGTGTCTGTGAAGTGTGAAGTTGTGAAGCTGTGAAATCGTGTGAAGTGAAGGTGTCAAGTCGTGAATTGTGCCTATCGCGAACTGAGCAAGGCAAAGGGGTATTTATAGGCACGAGGCAAAACGAGGCAGGAAAAACCCTGCGTATATACGCTGAGGATGAGCGTATATACGCAGGTGAGGAGCGTATATACGCTCATTCCCAGCGTATATACGCTTCTCATTTCCATAAAATTTTGGCAAAAACGTATGGCCTTGTTGAGCGTATATACGCAGCTTGTGAGCGTATATACGCTCCTGTTGAGCGTATATACGCTCATCAGCTGCGTATATACGCTCAATGATCTCGTATATACTTTCCAAAAACCTCGAAATATTTCGATTTCCTCCGATTTTATTCGTGATTTCCCTTGATTCGACGCACCTAGACACCCTTGCTCTCCAAGCAAGGATTTCTAGAATGTTCTAGAAGGTTCCACGTATTTCCGGAGTATTTTCTAATTATTCACGTATTTTCTGCGTATTCTGCGTATTTAAACATTGCAAAATTCATAGAAAATCATAGAAAAATCAGAAAAATAATTTAAAAATATTGGCGGATTCAGAAAAATGTGACGCACATGATGGAAAACAAAAAGCACGAGAATCGCCAGCGTGACTTGTTTGAAAACCTTCGAAAACCTTTGAGTTTATCGAGAAAACCGAAAGGAAAATATGTTTGCCTTGTAAGTGACCTTTGCTCAATAATTCCGAGTACGACCTCACGTATTTCTAACTTTCGTGAGTTCAAAGCATCTTTTCTGAATCGAAACAAACGCGAGACGCGGTATATTTCATCACGGATTACTCATTTGGGGAGACACATTTTCAGGTGTCTACACCAACATTCCTTACAGGTAGATCCTCTGGAAAGACCAGTGAAGCAAAGGAAAAGAAATCTCGGGCCAGTCCGAAGCAAAGCTGCAGACGAGGAAGTCAAAAAATTGTTGGATGTCGGTTTTATCCGAGAATGCCAATACCCAGAGTGGGTGGCGAATGTAGTACTGGTCCCCAAACCTAACGGCACATGGAGGATGTGCGTGGATTATACGGATCTAAACAAAGCTTACCCCAAGGATCCGTTCCCTTTGCCAAAAATTGATAATTTAGTTGATGGAACTGTTGGTCACCAGCTCATGAGCTTCGTCGATGCTATCTCCGGGTTCCATCAAATACCTATGAAGCCGGAGGATCAAGATAAGACTGTCTTTGTGACAGACAACGGATTGTACTATTACAAGGTGATGCCTTTTGGACTGAGGAATGCCCCCGCCACCTTTCAGAGGTTAGTGAATACGGTGTTCTTTAAGCAACTAGGTAGAAATGTCGAGGCATACATCGACGACATGATAATCAAGAGCAAGCACCTCAGTGATCACCCATCCGACTTGAAGGAAACCTTCGAGACACTCCGACATTTTAAAATGAAGCTAAATCCAAAGAAGTGTGTATTTGGTGTCACAGCGGGCAAGTTTCTGGGATTTTTAGTTGACGAAAGGGGCATTGAAGCCAACCCAGATAAGGTGAAAGCAGTCTTGGATATGTCGTCTCCCAAGAACGTAAAGGAAGTACAAAAGCTCACCGGGTGTTTAGCAGCTCTGGGGAGGTTTTTATCAAAGTCGGGTGATAAGTGTCAAGCCTTCTTCAAGACTATAAAGAAGAATGCCAAATTTGAATGGACCCCCGAAGCTGAAGAGGCCTTGGTCAAGATCAAGGAACATTTGCACACCCTCCCCAGGCTGGTGAGTCCCCGATTGGGAGAAACATTGTATCTCTACCTTGCAGCGTCGAATCATGTTGTTTCCGCTGTCTTGGTAGCAGAAAGGGAAGGGGTTCAGCTTCCGATATATTTCACCAGCCATGTTCTGCAAAACGCCGAAATCAGGTATCCGACTCCTGAAAAGTTTGGTCTCGCTCTTCTCAAGGCAAGTCAAAAGCTCAAGGCATATTTTGCTGCTCACCGAATAGTGGTCTACACCGATCAGCCAATAAAGGACTCGCTTACCCGCCTAGAGTCATCCGGGAGAATGCTGAAATGGGCAATATGGCTGAACGGTTACGACATTACCTACGAACCACGAAGAGCGATCAAGGGGCAGGCTCTAGCTGATTTTATTGTCGAGCTCACTAAGCCTCCCCAACAGGAGGGTATAGCCAATGTATGGAAATTATTCGTCGATGGGTCAGCCACCCAAGATGGGTGTGGAGCGGGTATTTAGTGCCGATCTCCTGAAGGAGACACCTATGAATATGCTATGAAGTTCAACTTCCAAACGACTAACAATGAAGCCGAGTATGAGGCCCTCATTGCGGGGACTAAAATGTGTAAAGCGGCAGGAGCTCGACGAATTGAGGCTATGTCGGATTCTCAATTAATTGTTAGTCAGGTGAATGGGGACTACGAGGCAAGAGATCAGAATATGGCCAGGTATTTGGAAATGGTAAAAGGCGAGATCAAGAACTTGGACAACTTTGTGCTACTTCAAGTTCCCAGATCTGAAAACAGTCAAGCGGACGCACTGTCAAAGCTTGCCAGTTCAGCCACCGGGAATGCCCCTCGCACAGTGTTTTGGGATGTAAAAAACTCCAAGAGTATTGATGACATGGAAGTCTCCAACTTCATTGACCGAAGCAATACTTGGATGAATGACATCACTGAGTACACGGTTAATGGTGTTCTGCCACCTGATGCAGATCAAGCCAAGCGAGTCAAAGCACAGTCATCATGGTTTGTCCTATGGAATGGACACTTGTATAAGAAGTCTTATAGCCATCCTCTGCTGAAGTTTGTGACTCCCGAGAAGGGAGCCGAGATACTAGAAGATATTCATGAAGGTTATTGCGGTTCACATATCGGTGCTCGAGCCTTGGCTGAAAAAGCATTGAGGATCGGTCACTTCTGGCCCACGATTCGTAAAGATGCAGAGACTCTGGTCAGAAAATGTGTCAAGTGTCAAATCCATGCTAACATTCCGCGCAAGCCTGCCAATCCCTTGACCCCAGTGCTCTCACCACTCCCATTCGCCAAGTGGGGGATGGACATACTTGGTCCTTTCCCGCAAACATCAGGGTAGCGGAAGTATGTGCTTGTAGCAGTTGATTATTTTACCAAGTGGGTCGAGGCTGAACCAGTCCGGGGCATCAAGACAGCGGATGTCAAGAACTTTATCTGGAAAAACATCATCACCCGTTTCGGTGTGCCACGATCAATGGTTTTCGACAATGGACCCCAATTTGAGTGCTCTAAGCTTGTGGATTGGCTCAAGGAAGTTGAAATAGCAGGACATTTTGCTTCGGTTGCCCACTCGCAGGCTAATGGCCAAGAAGAGGCCTTTAACAAAACCATCTTTTCAGGGATTAAGAAGAAACTAGACCATGCTAAAGGGTTGTGGGCGGAAGAACTATAAAATGTACTCTGGTCCATTCGGACCACTGAGAAGGGCTCAACTGGCGAAACTCCCTTTATGCTGGTCTACGGGTCTGATGCAGTCTTGCCAATCGAGATTTACGAGCCAACACTTAGGGTTATGATGTATGATGAGCATGCTAATTGGGCTGCTCTCCGCCACAACCTGGACTTAGTGCCTGAAACCAGGGGCAATGCCTTGCTTCGTCAACAGCTCTATAAATTACGAATGTCTCGAGAGCACAACAAGCGAGTTGGCCTACGACCTATGAGGTTAGGCGACTTAGTGCTGAGAAAGATGGAGGCTGTTGGCAAGCTTAAGGAAGATGGAAAGTTGACGCCAAATTGGGAGGGACCGTACAAGATAGTGGAAGTACTGCGCGAAGGCACTTTTAAGTTAGAAGCTTTGGATGGCCGACTTATCCCGAGAACTTGGAATGCCGAGAATCTCAAAATTTTTTACTTGTAAGTCTTTTTAGTTGCAGCTATGTTCTATGTACCCGATTCCTAAGATGAATGAAATCCACTACGGTTTCTATCTACATTATCTCTTTAAGTCCTTTATTTTAAGGCAACCGATGTAAGTCTTTCCTTTAAAAAGCAGTCGAAAGACCCTTGCTCAAGGGCAAAAAGCAAACTTAAGTCTTTCCTTTAAAAAGCAGTCGAAAGACCCTTGCTCAAGGGCAAAAGGCAAACGTAAGTCTTTCCTTTAAAAAGCAGTCGAAAGACCCTTGCTCAAGGGCAAAAAGCAAACGTAAGTCTTTCCTTTAAAAAGCAGTCGAAAGACCCTTGCTCAAGGGCAAAAACAAACGTAAGTCTTTCCTTTAAAAATTAGTCGAAGGACCCTTTTTTCAAGGGCAAAAACGAAAGTCGAAAAGACCCTTGTTCATGCAAACACGACAACATCTCCAAGTTCAAGGGCAATCAGTATGATTGATTGACTCAACACCCCTACTAGGTATCGAGTCAATCACTCGTGTAAAATCATTTGAACTTGGACATTTTGCCTGCAGGCGTTTGAAGTAAAAGTCCATAAATTCGCCCAACCTACAGGTTAGGTCGAACAGGGAGTTCTGTATTTTACAAAGGGAAAATTCGATCTGATTGAAAGTCTCGCCTAAGTAAAATGCCAACCCTATTCGGCTTGAATAATTGGGGACAAGGTAATATTATTCGACTTTGAGTCATCCGACCTTATGGGATGGTTTGGATACGGAGTTGTATACTCTACTAAGAGAGTTTTCAATCTGACCAGGGTTCTCACTTAGGTAAATTTATATACTATTCGACTCAAATGATAGAGGTTGAAGTCGATTGACACAAACTATCATTTCAATAATGTCGTTATGGACAAAACCTCTGAGATTTAGGGCAATCAATATAACATTGATTGACTTAACACCCCGAAGAGGTCCTAAGTCAATCAAATTTAATGTTCGTTCAAATCTCAGATCTTTTGTCCAACATATGTCCAAGAGAGGTCCCCACTTCAAGGGGATTCGCCGCTCCAAAAATTTTTGGGGTAACCATGGGCTACAAGTGAACATAATAGTGCAGGCATACAAATACGGAAGAAAAATTTTCACAACTTCGAATCAGCACTTGATTAGTCAATATAGCAAAAGGTGCCAATTGAGTGACTCGTCAACCTTATGACTGACAAAAAGATCACTCTAACAAAAAACTTTTTTGGTTCTAATATTCAACAAAAGACCCCACCGGGCATCATCAACATCAGCAGAAATCATAAATATTCAAGTTACAAAAGGATGGGTTACAAAGAGATAAATCAGGCAGTGGCCCCCTCAGTCTCAACAACTTCGCCGTCCTTAGGCTGGCCCTCGACTTCGCCATCCTTGGATTGTTCGTTTCCAGTCACCTCAAGGTCCTCTGACTGATCGATGTCTGGCTTCGAGGCAACACCGTTTTCTTCCTTTTCATTGTCAGATCCAGAGGCTGATTCAGAGGAATCATCTTCAGAGGAGCTGGATGACTCGACCTCGAGGGAGTTGCACTTGTACTCGGCAGGGGGGAGATCAGCAATGGTCTGCCCAGCCCTCTCTGCAGCAGCTTTAGCAACAGCATGACCAGCCACAGATCTGGCGGTCAATCCTTTCCTCCAAGCACATCAGGTTCAGCTGTTTGGGCAGATTGGCCTAGGCCTGTCGAATCATCTTCCTCATGTCTCGGAAGCCTTGGACCCTTGCTAAACAAGCGGATTTCTTCAACTCTTAATTCTGCAGGTTAAGAGCGCTCACCTGGCCTTCAGCAGTCGCCGCTCGTGTCTCGGCGTCCGAAGCCTTGGTCGCCATCCTCTCCAAGTCCTGTTGGATCTTAGATTTTGCTTCATTATCCTGAATAGTGACCTGCCTATCAATTTCATCTTTGCAAGAAGACAACATCTTCTCCTGGACCGCTTCGGCAACTTTGGCATCCATCTCGTTGTCGAGGACTTGCTTCGCTTGAGAAAGGGCTTCATTGGCTTTCTTCAACTTGAGAATCTCCCTTAAAGCCTAGTTATAGGAGAAGTTGAGAGAATGGAGGCGAGTAGACAACATACCCTGAGCATATTGTCTTTCAGCAATGATTAATTCAGTTTCCTCCTTGACATAGTTCGTAGCCATTGTCATGGCTGCGAATCCTCTTTTTGCCTCACGACGATCATGCCTTGCCTTCTTCACAAAGGAATCCAGTCTAGCAAGTCCCTGTTAGACACATGGATGGGAGACGTTATTGTAAAACCAAGTCATAAATTCTAACCAAGGGAACAAGGAATTTACCTCAACAAAAAGTCCGAAGAAGGGACCGACGTGGCCCTTCTCACAGCCGTGAAGGGTGTCCCTGTAAGCCTTCAGGATCATGCCCGTCACCTGAGAAATCATGCTCCGACGATCCTTCCAGCTGAACTTCTTGGAGTCACCCAGGGATGATTCGCCTTCCTCTGCGAGATAATCATCATCCATATTTTCATCCTCCTGAAGCTCCCTCTCTAGTTCGGCATTCCTTCGACGGAAGAACCTTTTGAAGCCTTTGGTTAAGTCGAAGTCAGGAAGTTTACCCCGACGAATAGGTTGGGTCGCTTTCTCAGGGTTTGGACAAAGTAGGGGAGGGTTCACCGAAGGGTTGGCTTCAAATGCCTCTAAATCCATCTCATCAAAACTGTTAACAAGGGTCAAACTCTCCAAGGAAAGGGGTTACCATGCATTATAGTCCTCAATCTCCTGACTCCTTTCTGGGTCATTCTCATCTTCGTCGGTATCAGCATCCAACTGAGTCATTGGCTGTTTTCCCTCTCGACGGTCGGGATCCATCACCTTTGGATCGACAGCCCCACTCCCTTGATATACATCTGCTAAAATCTGAACAACAGAACTTCCGGCTACCTGCTCGCCTGCACCTGGAGGCATGTGCCTTGAATGTTTCTTTTTCTTCTTCTTATCGCCTTTTTTGGTAGCTTCCGAAACTGCCAAAGTGTCAGCCGTTGAGGCTTTCTTAACAGGAGGATCTGTTAAACTATAGGGGTCTAGGTCTGCCTCGACCCCCTCAGCAGCAGAAAGGTCCACTCCAGCAGCATCAGACTTGTCTTTCTTTTTCTTCTTCGAATTATGGGACTTTGACTCTTTACTTGCAGCCAAGTCCCTATTCTTTCTCTTAACCACGGAATAAGCCCCGTGGTCCTTCTTCTTTTCTTATCATCAGTTCCTTGATATTTTTCTTCTTCTGGTCATAATGACCTTTCTTTGGCGCCTCTACAGCCTTTTTCGAGGAACCTTCGGGTCTCTCAGCTTTCTCTCTTGCCATTCTTGATGGTTTTTTCTGGAAAACAAATGCGGACAAATATTGGTTAAGTCACGTGCAATGGAGAGAAACGTCGAACGATTTATTCGACTCAACCTATTCGACCATAAGGGTTAGGTCGAATAAGGAGTTGTGTACTTTACAAAGAGGAGTCTTCGATTCGACTGAAGCACTCCTCCTAGGAAGTTACCCAATTCCCTATTCGGCTCAAACATATAAACGTCGAATAACCTATTCGACTCAAACATATAAACGTCGAATAGCCTATCCGACTCAACTGATTCGACCGTTAAGGTTAGGTCGAATAAGGAGTTGTGTACTTTACAAAGGGGAGGCTTCGATTCGACTGAAGCACTCCTCCCAGGAAGTTACCCAACTCCCTATTCGGCTCAAACATATAAACGTCGAGTAGCCTATTCGACTCAACTTATTCGACTATAAAGGTTAGGTCGAATAAGGAGTTGTGTACTTTACAGAGAGGAGGCTTCGATTCGACTGAAGCACTCCTCCCAGTAAGCTACCCAACTCCATATTCGACTCACAAATATAAATGTCGAATGATTTATTCGACTCCACTTATTCGACCATCAGGAATAGGGCGAATAGAGAATTGATTACTGTACAACAAGAGGCTCCGAATCGATTGAAGCACACATTCGGGTAAAATGCCCAACTCTCTACTCGACTCAAATATTGAGAAGCCAAGTATGGAGACCAACCTTGCTCTCTTCAGTCTTTTCCTCTCGGGTCTTGAGCCGGCTGTCACGTGCTGACTCTTTCCCTAGTCGTTCACGTGTGCCACTTGCTTACACTCCCGTCGTAAGACAAGTCAGGCAACCCCAAAGATGTATTGCTTATGATGTAATTGGCTAGTTTGTGGAAACTTAGCAACGTTGGCTTAAGAGAGTAGTGAGGAAATGAACACAAGTGAGGTTATGTGGAAAATATAATTATATTGCTCAAAGTATGCTTTCACAAATGATGTCTCATGTCTTCTGTACAAATGAATGCCTTGGGGTATTTATAGGCAAACCCCTTACTACTTGTCCCTAATCTAGAACATTCTAACCTCCTCAAATGGAGAACTCTAGATACTTAATCCCTAGAGAATTCTACACACTTACAAGTAAAATATCTCACAAGTATGTACAAGAGATGCCTAGACAATTCTAGACAATTCCCATAAGTGATGCTCCTTCGAGGTCTCTCCGGAACCTTCTAGTGCGGGTTCTTCTAGACCCATATGCTCCACAAGTCTCTTCATGACTCCGGAACCTTCTAGAGCCTCCTTTGGATGGAAGACACTAGAATACCAAGTTTCACACCCATCGGAGATGTGTAGATGCCTCAACCGTAGTTGTATGGCTTAACTCCAAAGTGGGTGTCTACTACTGGAAGAAGCATTCATTTAATTTTACCTCTTTAAGGGGGATGTGCTGCGTAGGCAGCACCGGGGCGACCCCCTGGGGGCAGCTATACGCCCTTTGCCTATGCCATGGGCAAGGGCTACGAGCCAAGCGTGACACGGCGCTCCTTTAGCTCGGCATAATAAGCTTCCTCGTCCATGTTCTTTTGGTGGTCGGGTAGTTTTGTCCTTGCAATATCTGTGAACAAAAAAAAACAAAGGGGTCAGAATCCAGGAATCAACATGTGAATACCGTACTGAACACCGACATACTACCTCTAGCCCCATTGTTCACACCAACCAACTGATATGCTTCCAGAAAGAGCGGATCCCTATACCAGTGATGTAGAGGCATCCATATCTTTGGGATCATCTCGAACTTTGGCTTCTTTGTCTTGTCAGTGATCCGCCAATGCTCTTCCGGGATTACCTCCGAGCCATCTTTTTCTACAAAAGCGGCAAACTGTTTAATCTCCTCACTGGTCATAGGATGAAGGGATCGACCATCGATGCTCCCCAGAAACTTTGGAGAGGTATTGATACGATTCAAGACAATATGAGCCACCCGTTGCTCTTCCTCGCTGAACGAGTCGAACCGAGGAATCTGAAAGAAGTTGAACTCATTTTCCCATGGCCTTGCCTTGTTGGGATTGTCATAAACAGTCATCTTATCTCTTGTGTTGCCAAGTCGGTACCAACCCCACTTGCAACCTTGGGTAACCTTGCCCAATTGATGAAGACGTAAAAACACATTGACTGACGGTTCCCAACCCTTCACTACACATGTGACTATGTAGTTAAGAAAATGAAGAAATGAATTTGGAGTAAGTTGGCATACTCCGATACCATACGTTCGTAATACCTTGCCAATGAAAGTATTAAGTGGAGGACGAACACCATAGTCCATCACCTCCAGATAGAGGGGATAATACCCAAAGGGACAGTCGCAGACTGATTGTCCCACTTTGGGAACAATGAACTTCTGAGTGGGAGGCAGTTGAAAGTCATGGCGGAGAGTAAGAGCCATGTCTCGGAGCTTGCGATGAGATTTTGATGATATTAGCATGTTCTCGGGAGTCTCTTCTCCCTTCGGGACATACCACTCGATGTGAGAATCATCGTCCTGCCCAGACGATCCGACTTCATCATCGCTTGATTCGTGGTTATGAGCARCACTAGAAGAACTCTCCCCGCCACTTGAGGAACTGTCACCACTTGATGAACCACTAGAACTCGGCGGCTCATCACCTGCCTTCTCCCCTTGAGATTCTGAAGTAGAAGACACGGCCCGCCATGATGGACCRGTATCAACTTCATCATTGTCTTCCAGGTTCTCCTTGGAGCCTTAGTGGTCCTCAAACTACGATGGTGGCTCCGTCTCACCCTCTTGACAAGGAATGAGCTTTGATTTGTTCACCCTTATGGTGAGATTCTCACCCCAGGGCAGACGAGTGGTACACTTTGTTCTTGCCATCAAAAGATCTATAATCTGCA
>SNQN01008632.1:0-28408 GCA_008642245.1 Bassia scoparia | reverse complement strand
GGCTTACTTCGCTTAGCCTTGGATGAACTACACTGAGGTTGATGAGGCCACCAAGGAGCATTGGTGGAACATGTGGAAGGTGAGAAATTAAAGATGTACTATGTAGCATCATAAAAATATGTGTTTTTTAAAAAGAATACATTGTCCATTAATTAATTTATTTCGTTGTCTTTTATCTGTTGCAGAAGAAGTACAGATGGAGCCCCGCGCTTAATGGCACAGTGCAGAAATTGTACAACCAAAAGGCTGCAATCCGTCTGAAAGATCTCTTCAACGACGTAGTTCATAAGAGGTGAGAGGTAGCCAGTTGGATTGGTGATGAGATGTACAAGTCAATGAAGAATAGGCTGAATGATGAAAAATTCCAGAAGAGGTCAGCTCAGGTGAAAGTGAAAAGGAGAGGCGYCAACGTGAGTGGCCCCGCCCCTCCATCTCACTACCAGGGATCTATCTCCACCACCAGGCGAGCCAAGAAAATGGTTAGTTTAATCTTTTAGTTGTGTATCGAAAATACCCGTTCATTGAATTCTTTTTATGTCACCTAACATATGACAAAATTCATTGTTTGTYTTTGCTAAGGCGAAAGATGGGGTGCTTCCTAACGCTGCGAACCTGTACGTGGACACCCACTYCAAGAAGATGCCAGGGAGGGAACCYCAACCYATTAAAAAGAAAMCCAAGGAAGTGATGGTAATGCTTTTTTACTTTGTTAACTTTGCATTTGTTGATTAGAGCAGAATTCCGGCTTCTAAGCCAATGAGTACGAATAAGATTGATTTTTTATGATTTGAATTTGATGTTAGTGCGGAATTCCCAGGCTATACACTACATGAGTACGATATAGATTGCTTTTTATGATTTGAATTTTTTGATGTTTAGAGCGGAATTCCGGCTTATTACGACCGATGGAGCTCGAATAGGATTGTTTTTTATAGTTTGATTTGATAGTTTCATGGTTCGTAGACGTTAGGCCGAATCCCTAAAACGACCAAAAATAGCCCTATTACGCCCAATTTGATTCTTCGCCGTCTTTCACGTGTCCAATATAGGTCTAAGAAGCTTAAGTGAGTAAAATGAGACATGTTCAAGCTTAAAAACTTGTAATGGTTTGAGTTCGTGAAAGTTAGGCGCGAAGAAACCCTAAAAAGACCAAAATGCCCTATTACGCCAATTGACTTTCTCGCGTCTTAACGTGTCCAATATAGTTAAGAAGCTTAGTGAGTAAAATGAGCATGTTCAAGTTTAAAAACTTGTAATGGTTTCAGTTCGTAGAAGTTAGGCGCGAAAACACTAAACGACAAAAAATTGGCCCTATTACGCCCATTTGACTTTTCTCGGTCTTAACGTGTCCAATATAGGTCTAAGAAGATTTAGTGAGTAAATGAGACATTTTAAAGCTTTAAAAACTTGTAATGGTGAGTTCGTAGAAAGTTTTTGGCGCAGAAAACCACTAAAAACGACGAAAATGGCCCTGTTACGCCCAATTTGACTTTCGGTAACTCTAACGTTATTCTAATATAATCCTAGAGAAGCTTAGAGAGTAATGAGGACATGTTCAAGCTTTAAAACTTGTAATGGTTTGAGTGTCGTAGAAGTTAGGCACGAAACCACTAAAAACAACAAAATGGCCCTATTACGCCCAATTTGTCTTTCTCGCGTCTTAACATGTCCAATATAGCTCTAAGAAGCTTTAGTGAGTAAATGAGACATGTTCAGCTTTAAAAACTTGTAATGGTTTGAGTTCGTAGAAGATTGGCGCAGAAATCCCTAAAAGATCCCGCTAAAATCGACCATGGCCCTATATAACGAACTGCTGCCCGCATCTGGCTGTAGACTTGCCTCTCGCGCTAAAGCCCTTATCACGCCAAAAGGTTTCATACGTCAGAGCTGATAGTAAAGAGTAATGTTCAGCTTAAAAACTTTGTAATGGTTTGGTTCGTAGAGTTAGGCGCAGGAAATCCCTAAAACGACCAAAATTGGGCGCCCCTTCTATTCGCCCCTCATTGACTTTCTCGCGTCTATGCCTAACGTGTACCAACTTATTAGGTCCTTAAGAGCTGTAGGAGTCTACTGAGGACTGTAGCATTTACATCTGTAAGGTCATGAGTTCGAAGAATTAGGCCTGACTAAATACTGATTCCAAGATAGAATGTGGCGCCGCTAATCGCTCATTTTATGACTTCTGCGGTCACTTACGGACCACAAGTCTGCGCTTAACTTAGGATAATGAGTCAACGTATTGCTCTCAAGCTTTAAAACTGTAATGGTCGTGAGATAGCCGAAAAACCACTAGAAACGAGGCAAATATTATACTTGAGTCTAAGCTCATTAGCGTTTTCGACGTCTTATCGTGCATAGTTAGGCTCATGAACCATAAGTGGTAAATAACCTTTACTTTAACTTGTCTGCTGCCGAGACGCTATTTTGGACCGAACCACTTAAATTAAACGACGGAAACAGCCTTGCCCATTCGACTTTACTCAAGCGTTCTAACGTGAATGGATGCCAAAAAGCCAACGGTCAATATAGGTCTAGAAGATTTAAGGAGTAAAATGAGACATGTTTCAAGCTTTAACAACTTGTTAATGTTTGGTTCGATAGAAGTTTGGCAGCGAAAAAACCACAAAAAACACAAAATGGCCCTTTACGCCCAATTTGACTTTCTCGCGTCTTAACATGTTCTAATATAGTCTAATGAAGCTTTAGTGAGTAAAATGAGACATGTTCAAGCTTTAAAAACTTGTAATGGTTTTGAGTCGTAGAAGTTGCGCGAAACCCTAAAACCACAAAATGCCCTATTACGCCCATTTTGACTTTCTCGCGTCTTAACGTGTCCAATATAGTCTTAGAGCTTAAGTGAGTTAAAATGAGACATGTTCAAGCTTTAAAAACTTGTAATGGTTTGAGTCGTAGAAGTTGCGGCGCGAAATCCCCTTAAAAACGACCAAAAATGGCGCCCTATTACGCCCAATTTGACTTCTCGCGTCTTAACGTGTCCATATAGGTCTAAGAGCTTAAGTGAGTAAAATGAGACATGTTCAGCTTTTAAAAACTTGTAATGAATTCAGTTCGTAGAGTTAGCGCCAAAACCCCTAAAAAGACCAAAAATGCCCTATTACGCCCAATTTGACTTCTTCTCGCTCACAATGGTACCTCTAACGTTGACCTTCGGGACTAAACGTTGCCTCTGTGTTATAGGTCTAAGAAAGCTTAAGTTGAGTAAAATGAGCCCATCGCGTGTCAAGCTTTTAAGAAACTTGTATGATAACTTCGGAGTTCGTAGATAGTTAGGCGCTAAAAATCTCCGCATAGTATCAAAAACTGATACCATACCTCTGGCTTCGCTTCGCATATATGTTGACTTGCTACCAGAGTGACTATAAACTGTATATCCCTTTTTCATCTATTTTTAGAAACCACTCCATACTCTATACTTGCAGTCACTGTTACCGTTGAGACACGATACATAGATAAGTCTCAGGCCAGTGGCTCGTCACGGACTCCCATCTGCGTCTTTTCTCCTCTCGACCACCATTTCGGTGGTAAAGACATATACCGCGTCAGCACTCAGCCGCTGAGTCGTTGCCATAAAGTTACGTTGGGCTAAATTCCTGTCTTTACGATCCGTGATGGAGCGAGACACACTCGTCGTGAACTGCTCGCTGCGAAGCGGCGCTTGCATGCCAACTCTCCATTACGTTTCAGGTCGAGGTTCCGTGCAAGCCATAGGCACCGAGCGTTCTGCGCCCGCGCCCGTCAGCAGCGTTTGGAGAGTCCGAGCGCGCTAGGAAGGAAAGGAAGGAGAAGAAAAAGCAGCAACAAAAGATAGTACTCCAACAGTATGAATGCTATCATTGAGGGCCGGTTTGGTGGTCCGTTCTTCCTTTCCGGAGGGTCCAGAGGTATGGACAAACGGCTCAGCGGCTTCTGGAGCTTTCGTGGAAGAGTGACCTGCTGCGTAAACCGTCAGCAGTTCTTTACTCAGATTTGATTTGTTGTAGCGCGTCTCGCTCTCTCCCTTATCAATTCGAAATGTACTCTCGTTACTCTCTTCTGTGTAACTTACGCATCTATTATATTATATGTATTAAAAATTAGTGGCTTTGAATATATAGATAGTGTTCGCTTTATTCAAATCGTTTTTTAATTAATCTCCCATTTAGTTGTTTGTATGATATTCTCAAATATATGGTGGATACAACTTCCGCGCAATACTCGTTGGAACCAAGCCATATCAAAACGAATCTCTCAGTTTCCCTGGGTGTACCGAGCCCTTTTTTAGTCTAGACCTGGTACTTTCTGATACATCATCCGGCATAAGTCCTCAAAGGATTTTGTGGTGGATTGGATGTAACAACAAAGAGTGTTCCTTTTGCCCCGTCGTATTACTGACCGACAGTAGAATCGGTCGGTAATACCGACCGACCTGCGGTCGGTAAAGAGCAAATTCCCTTCATTTTTTTGGAGCCCCTATTCGGTRGGTAAAGCGGTCGGTATTAACTCWCCGACCGAAAATCMGTCGGTGAAAAGGATTTTACCGACGAAGGAAAATTCGACCGACGTCACCGACCGAAAATCGGTCGGTAAAGGGTGTTACCGACCGATTTTCGGTCGGTGAAGACAGTCGGCCGAAATCGATTTTCTTGTTGTGTTTATAGGCACGGTAGCGATCCCCTTACTCGACAACACTCCCCCAACGCATTCACATGCGGGTTCTGTGGCTCAAGCCCACAACACAACTACACATCGATGTAGGCCCAAMCCCCCCGCGGGGGCCCATGATCCACATCCCCCCTCTAATTTTCCATATTAGTTTGCTTTTTATAGTCACACGCTACTTGCATTTACTAATGGGACCTAAAATAACATAATTTTCAAGCCCACCAAATTACAATATTTACACAACATATAGGCAGTATAAACTACACTTCTCATGCAGTTTTTATGCTCGAACCGCAGCCATACTSCGGTCTTTGCTYTCTCTTAGCTCGTCTCCCCTCGTCTTATGTTGTTGGGCAACAATGCTYATGACGATTAGTGGCTTGTTGGTACATATAAATTCTCATCTCAACTGCATGAGGTACTCAACGTTATTATTTTGAGCCTTTTAGTATCTGATARGAATCAAGCAATCTCATACATATCTCTAATGTCCTATCAWAACGAACCAGAACCTATAAAAATAACACAAACGTACCCATGACGAGTAACATCGAAAAATATAACAAATAAACTCAATAGGATTAAATATAGAAAAAATATGACGAATATCAATTAAATATAACATTTTAAATGTGTATTTTATCGACTTATCAAGTTCCCCTTGAAAATAACAACCATTAGAGTGGAAACTTTTCAAAATGAAATTCTTAAGATAAGAACTCATGGCAACTGGTTTCATATTCAAAGCTAACTGACAAACAATTTTAAGAAAAAGATTCTTAGTACCATAGGTAAGTACCACTTTTCTAATTGGCATCACTATTCACAAGTAAACCAGCTCACAACTGACTTACAAATAATTTTAAGAAAAAGATTCTAAGTACCATAGGTAAGTACCAATTAGACTTAAAGATCTTAGACTTAAATATACAATTTCAATAAGAACATCAGAAGTTGTCCAGACTTATTTCTAACCCTTTGGGGTAAAAAGAAGTAAAGTGCATTGAATACACTTACTTCTAGACTATTTTTGGCTTGTCACCTCTAACAAGGCATTTAGCCATGTTCTAGTTGCTGCAAAACACATAGGTTAGTACATGTGACCTGTGATCAGATCAAAACTTCACACCTGCTTCCCCCTTTTAGCATCATKAAAATAAAGTAGAGGAACGAAACAAAGAAAAATATAACACAAACCAYTAGTAAACTACGAATTGCATTAGTTTAAGCTYTGTAGGTAACTTAAATAGCATTCTAGAGATCCTGGTTCTATCAAAGAGTTCCTACAAGTACCAAAGCTAATAGACCTAATTAAAGTTATTACAGACCGGTAGCAAACCAAATTACATAATAGAATTGTCTTCGTAATTTGGGAAGGGGGAAACTAGAATAGAATTCCAGAAAAATAAGAGGTTTGCAACAAAATAAAGAGTAAAAGAAAGAAATAAGAGATTTAATAAGCTCTAGAGTCATGTTTAGTCTCATCTGCCTCCTCCTCCTTGAGGGTCTTTGAAGAACCCTCAACATTTTACCTAACTTCTTCTTCAACCTCCTCTAAGACCAGTTCATCGTCTTCGTCAACAACAACATATGATGATGCTTCTTTTACTTCAGAATCCTCTTTACCTTGAATACTAGTTTGGTCAAGTCTAACCTCGACTCTCTAGTAGGATTCTTGGAGTGCTGAGCAGAGTYTAGTAACACTATTCATCATATCCTGTATTATCTTGTTCTGTTCATTCAATTGATGCACCAAGGCATAGGTTTCCTGAACTGATTCAGTACTGGTCCCTGCAGCTGCTSTATCACCCTTAGAATCATTCTTCATCTTTAAAACACCACCTACACATGACATACTAATCTGACCAATGATTTGGTTCGAGAGGTGAGACATTGTGCCATTCTCTCGCACCATATGTAGCTTCCAATGGTTAAATACCAGGGTAAACCATCATCTATAAGGTAGGGCATGATTGGCTTTCTTCACACAGCAAATCATATGACCAAGAGTCATTGTAGGGTGGTTGAATGGAATGTGTTCCATGAGATAGTAGATCAGAGTACTATCCATCAGGAACACAATCTTTACTACCATGTGCTCTCAGGAACAGAATCTTTGAAGCAATGGTATGGAAGATCCTCATTATTCGTTCCTTAAGATGACCAATATTGTACCTTTTCTTAGCATCTGGTGGACCAGTAAACAATCTGATCTTGATCTAGTCTACTATGACCCCTTTTTGTTTGGGTTAATTTTCTCTTGAATACACACCAWGCCCCTAGTTTGGGACTTTCAAGATCTCAGCCTACCTTTTCTCAATCAAATTAATGGGGATACCCATAACAAACGCAAAGTATGACCCTTCATCCTTAGTATGCAGGTGTTCATAAAAATCTTCAACCAAAAGAATAAAAACACCTAATTCCTTAGCAATCAAAGATGACTATTTCTGAAAAGCTAATGCATCTCTAACCTCATGCAAAAATTTCTTATCAACTCAACTTTCAACAACAACAAAACCAAACAGAACATACCTATCCTTTAAATCATACAAAGACTTAGGAGTACGAGCAATGGACTTACTTTTCTTAGGCTTTGAACCTTCAACAGTAGTGGTTGTTGGTTGTTTCTGTTCTTGTCCACAGGGGACTAGTCTGGTTTTGTTTAGTAGTAACTTCCCTTTCTTTTAAAGCCTCAACACCCTTCTGAGCCACAGTCTTCACCCTTGGGCTCTTGCCAACAACAACCTTTGATACTTCCTTTTCAACTCTTTCCCCCTGAACATCAACCTCCTCATCCATCACCTACTTCTCTATTTTCTCAACTGGTTTGGGTGTGGTCTTARGAGTAGTGGTTTTGGATTTTGTGGCTTTCGGTGAAGACACAAKAACCTTAGTTTTGGTTGTTGTGACTGGCTGTTTTGCGGTGCTAGGTTTGACAATTMKTTTTGTTAGCGGTCTCTTTGCTACATCCTTCTTTGTTTTCATCTTCTTTATCATAGCCACAACTGTATCCCCTTCTTTCTCAACATTCTCCTTTTAACCTCCCGATTCACCAACTAAGACTCCTCCACTGGTTTTGACTCCTCTAGTGGTTTAGATGCTCCTACCAGCTAAAAATCCTCTTCTACTTTAGACTCCTCAACCGGTTCTGCTGAGGAATTCTTTGATTTTGGTGGGAGTGGTTTCTTGGGAGTGGTGGTTTTTGTGTTGGATTTTGGAGTAGTTGTTATTTTTGTGGTGTTCGTTTTTGTTGTTTTATTGGATGGTGGAGTTTTGTGGTGGTAGACTTTTTTCTAAATTTCTTCAAATCAAGGTTTCCTCCTACTCTTCTTCAATTTCATCTGCCACAACTGCTTCCTCAACCTCCTCAATCACCTTTTTAAATTTCTTAGTTTCAATTTCGGGTGTTTCAACAACCTCCGGCTCCACTAACTTGGTACTCCTTTTCTTAGACATGATGAGAATGAAATTTCCTTGGATTTGATCACGTCTAGAAGCAAAAAAGAAAGACTCGAACAATTTTGTGTTTCAAGAATCATTGAGTGAGAAAGAATTAGAAGAAAAGAAGAAATTGCGAGAGAAGAGTACATAAATATTGTGATCAAGGAAAGAAAAGAAAATTGGAAGGTATGATCACATGCAAGATATTTATAAGCAAGCCAAGAAAATCATCAACGGATACTTCGCAAGGATTTCATAATAAAATTAAATCACCGTTCTTACAAGTTGCAGTTGCCATGATTACACCCGTCACATCTTTATTTCTCAAATTTGAAATTTGGAAAATAAATAAAATATTTCGAGAGTAACCGCCATAAGAATCTAGTTCTCAAGTTGTCTGCAATAAGTTTGTGTCATCTT
Organism: Bassia scoparia; assembly: GCA_008642245.1. NCBI lineage: Eukaryota > Viridiplantae > Streptophyta > Magnoliopsida > Caryophyllales > Amaranthaceae > Bassia > Bassia scoparia. The sequence goes on along the minus strand of SNQN01008632.1, from coordinate 19,882 downwards.
ACCATACAAGAACTTACGCTTAGGCACTTGAGTACTAAATCAATAAGTTTAGCATTGCATAAGAACTTTGTGAGTCCTAAAAAGCAAAATAAATATACAATAGAAAGAATAAAAAATAAAAAAGAAAAAATATATTCAAGAATGACATCATTTGACTAGCCAAGGGACAAGTCAAGACCTAAGATCTCATTGTCTAATTTTAATCATACCCAACATGGTACSAAGTGTGATCAACACGACTCAAGGGTTTTGTAAAAATGCCAACTAGTTGATTTTCTAACTTGAAAAACTCCAATTCAACATTACCTTTTTCAACGTTGTCCCTTAGAAAATGATGTCTTATCTAAATATGCTTGGTTTTATAGTGCRGGAAAAGATATTTCGAAATATTGATTGCACTTGTGTTATCARATAAAATAGGAACACTTTCGAAATAGAACCCAAAATCCTTTAGTTCTGACTTTATCCACAAGATTTTAGCACATTACAAAGCGGCAGTAGTGTACTCAAACTTAGTAGTGGATAAAGCTACAAAATTTTTGTTTCTTTGATCCCCATGAAATGAGACAAGAGCCTAAGAATTGGGCCATTCCTGAAGTGCTCATTTTTTGTCCACAATAAAACTAGCAAAGTCAGCATATGTGTATCCAATTAGTCTCATTGTGCTACCTTTTGGATACCACAAACACTTGTCATTAGTACCATTGAGATATTTAAGGATCCTTTTAACATCCTTTAGGTGAGATTATTTAGGGTTGCATTGAAATCTTGCACCCAACCCTACTAAAAACACTATATCTTACCTACTGGCTGTTAAGAAAAGCAGTGATCCAATCATACCTTTGTATAGCTTGCCCTTAACATCCTTTCCATTTTCTTCAAGGTTCAATTTTGTTGAAGTTGGAATAGGTGTTTCATAGGACTTGCTATCTTGCACACCATACCAGTTTAGCAACTCTCTAAGGTATTTTTATCGATGGATCATGATTCCATCTAGGGCAGTTCATAAACCGGTCCAGATCGGAATTCGGACCGGTTTGGAGCGGACCGAGACCGAGACCGGACCGGCCTTGTACCACCGGTCCGGTCTCCGGTCCTTGGAAAATAGCAATTCCGGGTCGCCGGTCCTGTCCGGGTAAAAACTGGTTGCTCAACTTTTCCTCCTCCTCGATAGTCGAAAAACCGGGTAAAAACTGGTGGTCCGCCGATCTAGACCGACGACCCGGTAATTTAAATATATATATATATATATATATATATATATATATATATATATATATATATATATATATATATATATATATATATATATATTTTGGAAACAAATAACATAACAAAAGTCCATTCATTTACTCGATAGTCGAAATTTCCACAAACACTATTCCTCCTCCTCTCATCTCGCCTCTTCTTATCCTCTCCCTCCTCTCCAGATCTGCTGCTACCAGCCTGCCACTCGTTGCACTCCTCCAGTCTCGCCGGCCGCTGTCGCACTCCTCCACTCTTTTGATCTCGCCGTCGCACTCCTRTGGCTGCTTCCTGCACTCCCGCCGAGTAGCAGGTTGTGWTCTAAACTTCTAATTGAGAACTTGCAAATTAAAGCTTTATGTATGTATTGCAATAGTAAGCATAGCTAAGCCGTCGCACTCCTCTGGAATTGTAATTTTTAAGGGGTTACTTAGAAGAATTATTGGCTTAATTATGAATTTAAAGTTGAAACATCTACTTTGACTGTACTTGAGTCGGTTGAAACAACATCTAATTTAAAGTTAAACATCTAATTTAAAGAAGTAAATAAATGATTAATGTAAAATACAAGACTTGGAATGTACTTTAGTCGATTGAGTGGTTGGAAACAACACTAAAATGCTCAACCTTCAAAATTCTGAGTAATAAAGAGAATTGGTAGTTGGTGATGGTTTATTGGGAACTTGCAAATTAAAGCTCTCTGTATTCCAATATTACGTATAGCTAAGCCTTAAGGTAATAAAAAAAAACACAGTAGTATTACCCAACCGGTCCAAACCGGTRAAAAACCSGATCGGACCGGAACTTGCAAGTTCGGTCCCGGATCCAAATCAACCACTTCCGGTCTGGTCTAAGTCCGCCAAAATTCAAAATTCTGATCCATCGGTCAAGCCGGTTCCGGTCCGGTCCGGTCCGGTTCTGGACCGGTGTACAATCCTAATTCCATCCCAGGTTTTCTTGATTTGAAGGCCTAGGAARAATCCAAGTTCTCCCATCATACTCATCTCAAATTCACTTTTTATAAAATCTACAAACTCATTACACAAATAAGGGTTAGTAGCTCTGTACAAAATACCGTAAACATATATATCTGGAGCACCAACAGTTCAGTTCCCCTTTCTTTAAGAACACTGACTTCTATCTTCTCAATCGAGCCTCTCTTATATCCACTTCTTATAAGAAAGCTGAATAGTCTCTCATACCAAGTTCTAGGAACTTTTCTGAGACCATAAAGAGCTTTATAAAGTTTAAAACATAGTTTGGCAAGGCACTTTCCTCAAATCCAAGGGGTTGCTCAACATAAACATATTCTTTCAAATAGATGTTTAGAAAGGRTGTCTTAACYTCCATTTGAAAGAGTTTTAAGTTCATATGAGCAGCAAATGCAATTAAAATATTGATTCTTTCAAGCCTGACTATTGGAGCAAAGGTTTCATCATAATCAATTCCTCCTTGTTGATTAAACCCTTAAACCACTAGCCTTGCCTTGTCTCAGATTATAATCCCTGAATCATCCAATAATTGACAAATTTTCGGTCCTGGGTTCAAGATGCCAAACATGATTCCTTTCAAACTGGTTGAGTTCATCTTACATGGCTAGAACCCGGTTTGGATCAGMTAAATCAACTTTATAGTAAGTAGGTTCTACATTTGATAAGAAGGAAAAGAAAAAAACAAGTTTCACAAGGTAGATTTCCTTGTCTGCACCCCTTTGGTAATGTCACAAATGATAAGTTTAGAGGGATGAGAGGAATTGTACTTCAAAAGATTTATTCGTATCAAGATTTACATTTGTGCCTTCCAATGTTGAACCAGATTCTGTATTGGTTCCCCCTGCTCCATTGTGTCTTTGAATAGGTGAACCAGTTTCCGTAGTGCTCTCATTTGCATCATCTTCATGTGGATGAGCAACTGAGTCACTATTTTCTTCCCTTACCTCTTAAGCTACTTCTTTTTGTGTTGGACTAGACTCTTCCTCTCTAAGAGAGTTTTTTTAGTGAGWTTGGTTCAACACCTTCTTTTTTAGCTCTTGTAAAGTTCAGCATACCGATTTAGAACTCTTCAGCATCTTCTACTTGCACATGCATGCTGAACATGTTAGTCTCATCAAATAAGACATGTATACTTTCTTCAACACACGAGGTTCACTTGTCAAACACTTTGTATGCCTTGCTGTGTAAAGAGTATGAAAACAACTTCATCACTCATAGGATCAAATTTCTTTAAATTTGATTAACTGTTATTGTGTACAAAGCATTTGCACCCAAAAACACGTAAATGTTCAATGTTTAGTTTCCTTCCCCTTAGCAGCTCATAAGGTGTTTTCTTCAAATTGGTTTGAACATTACCCTACTCAAAATATAACAACCAGTCACAGCTTCAGCCTAGAAGTTTCGAGGAACACCACTTCTAGAAGAATTGTCCTTGCCATTTTTCTAGAGTGCAATWTTTCCTCTCAACCACCCTATTTTGTTGTGGAATTTTGGGTGTTGAAAATTTGTGAGACACACAATGAACATTATAGTAGGTTACAAAAATTACATTGTCAAATTTAAACCATGATCAGAACGGATAGAGGCCAATTTATGATTAATCTTGTTTTGGACTAGTTTTACCAAGATTTCAAATTCCTCAAAAGTTTAACTTTTGTGCTTCAAAAAGATTGTCCAAGTAAAACGAGAGTAATAATAAACTAATACAAACACATAACTCTGACCATTTCGACCTTGCACACGCATGGGCCACACAAATCCATGTGTATAAGTTTGAATGGTCTGGTTGTGCTAACAAACTTCTTTGGCCGAAAAGAGGACTTGACATGTTTACAATTGCCACCTTCATGACAAATCTAATCTGCAGTAAACTTGATGTTAGGTAACCCTATCATTAGACTTTCAGATCTCAATTTATTTAGCAAAGTAAAAATAAAATGTCCAAGACTCTTAGGCCACAACTAATGATCATTCTCCACGCACAACACTGAGATAAGTAGCACTGTTTTTAGGAKTCTGACTCAAATTTGTTATGTAAACATTATTTTGTCAAGACCCTTTGCAGACCAGTTCTCTTGTTTCAGTGTTTACTAAGTGATAAAGATTAGATTTAAATTCAACATGGTTTCCTTTGTGCCACAGTTGAAAAATGCTCAAAAGGTTATGTTTCAAACCTTCTAAAAAGTATACATTATCAATAGTTTCAGAGAGTGTCTTACCAACCTTACCTACATCTTTTATCATACCTTTTTCTATTGACTCCAAAGGTGACACTCCCTTCTTCAAAGGCTACGAGTGAGAGAAATTGATCTTTATCACCAAACATGTGTATTGAGCAACCATTGTCCAAATACCAATATGGCTTTACTCTCAATCTAACTTGCACAAACAAATCAAGGATTAGGAAACCAGATCATCTTGGATTCCTTGCTCTTTGTAACTGATTTGCCTTTGTCTTTTCTTACCCATATTTGTTTCACATTGGTCTTATTGTTTTTATCATGTTTCCATTTGACCAATTGTGAGTGTGTCCATTATAGCTATGGGAGTTATTAACATGGGATTGGGTTTCTTTTATCATGTTTTCTATTGGTGCAACAATCATCAATAACATGACCATTCTTACCATAGTAGGTACATATGTTCATGTCTTTTGCCATCACGTACCTACCTTTCTTGAATTCAGTGATCCAAGTCCCATCTCTTCACAACTTTAATTGTTGTTGGGAATTGTTTCCAAATTATCCTAATCCAAACCTTTGAGAATTACTTGATTTCGAGGTTAGGAAATTTAAGGTACTTTGAGCATCGAGTAACCTGTTCATTTGCATGTCTCAAGCAGTCACTCAAATCCTATTCCTTAGTTTTAAGTTTCTAAAGTTGAGCTTCATTGTACTAAGTAGCAATAGCAAAATCCAATTTTGCCCTATGAAGCTCATCCTTAAGTCTTGAAACAAGTTCTTCTTTAGATCGTACAACTTAGGTTTTTGATAGAAGATCTTCTCCTCATACTCCAAACATAAGTTTTCAAATCTAGAATCATAATTATTCGTGATAATTTTAGTGCTTTTATCTTTTCTTTGCTCGTGTATAGCATGAAGATCATAGATCTTAACTTCATAATCCAAACATAACTTCTCATTATTAGCACTAACATCACTTGTTCTAGCAAAGGAAGTCTTTAAAGCCATGTGTTCGTTGAACAGTTCTTCAACATCATCTACTAAGTAAACAAAAGCTTGCAACAAATCTGAATTGATTAAGGTAAAACCTTTTTGTTCAAGTAACTCAAAATTTCTACAATAAGACTCGGGGTTCCTTTAGTTTACTAAAACCTCTATCATTGTTTAGATAAAACTTAGTTTTTGAAAAATCTTATTAAGGTTAAAGCATCTCAAGTTCAATGTTCTTTTGATCCAAATGTATTTCAAGCTCTAAATTTTTTTCTTTCGGTTCTATACAAATAAGTTATAGTTCAGCAGAAAAGGTTCTCACTTAAGTCTAATTTTCTTGTTATTTCTTTTAACTTCCTTTTGTTAGCCTCATCATCAACATTTCCTTTAACATTTGGTTCTTTAGCAGAGTCAATGAAATCAAGTAACTCATCTCTATCACAATATCTCATTTGTTCTTGCATATCATGAATTGTTACCTTTCCTTCCTCGTAAGATCTGCTCCCTACCATGAGACACATATGTTTCTTATTCACTAAAATGGTTTGCTTTAAATCCTCTTCTCCAACTTGCAGTACAATCAGGCTTATGTGTGCCACTTCATCACTCTCACCACCTGAGTTAGAGTCGCCCCCGGTAGCTAGCATAGCTCCCTTTGTCATCTTCTTCTCCTTRTGTCCACCCTTGTCATTCTTCTAAGTTGGACAGTCTTTAAACATGTGATCATTTTCTCTACASTTGAAGCAATCACTACCCGAATTGGTCTTTTTCACTTATTTGGAGTTTTCCTTGTTCTTCCACGACCATGATTTACCCTTCATTTGAGTTRCAAGGCTTCTCTCAAATCTCCTGGCTAAGAGCCCAATGTCATCAAGATTTTTCTTATCACCGGAATTGGTCTTTTTCACTTATCACTGGGCCGGACTGGGTCCAGTCCCGGGGGGTACAATTAGTAGATGACTCGGATTTGCCAGAATTGAATTTTTGTGTTTGCATAGTGTGAGTATGCCTGGAGTTGTGTGTTTATACTCGAAACGAGTAGAGGAAGTCGCCACCGCACTTCTTTCGGGAAGCTGCGAAACCCGGTTTATGCCTTGCCTATAATTGCATAAAGTAAGGCGAAGGACACAATGTTTGGTAGTGCACCAAAGGTCTAGATGAGGGGACAAGGGTAAGGATGAAGTAGTGCACAACACCCCCCCGCGTCTAGCGGCCTCTACTCGGTCATTGCGAGTCCATCACAACAACAAAGATATTTCTGTTTTAACCCTAAGCATGCAAATTACTATGTGGGTTGCTTAACAAAAATAGATGCACGTAAGGACTAATTTGATGTTGCGACATGTGTTGTTTAGATTCTTATTCAAGGTGCCTAAAAGCTAATTTGTCCAAGAATTAGTATTATTAGGCGTGAGAACATGTAATTTGTCGGTCTTGTTTAAGACATAATAATAGTATGATTTGCAAGCATGCAAGCATTCAACATGAATTAAAGTTGTGCCTAATGTTGATTTTAATTCATTTCGTGTAGTTGTTAAATAATATTACATGTTAATTTTCAAATATAGTCAAATTTCTAACAAGCATGCAAAAGGGTGTATGTAAAGAGATTGAGACATTGGCCTCAAACTAACCATGCAACACGGCTCTATCGATCGAGAACGATCACTTGGCCCCATTGAAACCCTTAAGAACCTTCACGAACTCTTAAGAACCTTAAATAACCCTTAAAGAACTTTAAAATTTCTTTTGATGTGTTAAAGAATTTGCTTAAAAGCTCGAAGAATTTTCAGAGAGTTTTAGAGAGAGAAACGGGAGAGAAAACAACAGAGAGAGAGAGTGTATGTGAAGTGTATATGTTGCGTGAATGTTGKAAATGAAGGTCCGAGGCCTTGTATTTATAAGCAAGAGCTAGAAAAGGAACGAAAGTGGGTGCCATAACGCATAAAAATGGGCGCAATAGCGCCCAGGCTTTTATTTCCCCTTTTTTTTTTGCTTGACTTGCCTTATTTTGCRAGTGTAATTAAGGATTAAAACAATGTCTTGCATATGAAAGCCTTTGGCTTGCAAGGGAATCTATGAGGATGCACCTAGACATCCTCGGGGAGCAAGATAACCAGGCCCCACGCTCTAGAATGTTCCGGAAGCTTCCGGAACGAGCCGTTTTTGCTTCGGAAATTCATAACTAATTTTCTACAAGTTCGAAAATTATGAAAAAATATTCATAAAATTCCTTATAAAACATAGTACATTGTGTTAAAATTTTGTGAATTTTGGAATTGTTTGCATAATTTAATTAATTATCGCAAAATTAATTAAACTGTTGAAAATTACAAAAATGCCAAAAATGCTTAGAAAATCCAGAAAAAATTCTGAAATTTTCTAGAAAAATGTTTCAAAATAATTTAGAATTATTTGAAAKTGAAAAATCATTTTTYAGGGTGCTTTGTGTATGGAAATGTGCCCGGTGTAGTGAAAACTTGCCTTTTTAGGGTCTGTTAGGGCCCTATCTCTTTCAATTCAGCTTGTGTGTTGCAAGGGATGTCTTGTCATTGTCCTTCTTGGGATAAGGACAAATGTAGGTATCTATAGAAGCCCCCACTTTGGTTGAGTTTGTAGAGACGAAAGTCTCATAAAACGAAAGCCAAAGTACCCGGTACCTGCAAAACAAATGCATTAGTTTTACCTACACRTGTGGTTGCTGTTGCTTGCTTGCTTGCTGCCTGTCTAACATTCCATGTCTTGAATTTTCTCATGTCTTTGCTGGTTCACTTTGAAAACGCTTGATGTGCCTACGCCCTTTGTTCTTGTTTGCATTCCTTTCTTCATTGGGGAATTTTGTGAGTGTGCCTTTGCTGTTGTTTGCTTCATGAGGAATTGATGACTATATCCTCGCCTTTGCTTTCACTTGTGAATTTTTCATTCACGCCTTTGGAACATCACACCTTTGCTTGCTTGACTTCGAACTTCACGCTTTGGGATTTCACGAACATCATGTTCAAGTAGAACTTCTTGCTTTGGAACTAAACATCTTGATTTTTGCTTTTCATCCAATGTTGTCATTTCCATGGTGCGAGTACGAGCATTCTTTGGCCATTGTTTTAAGAGAGCACCCGNAAAAATGCTTAGAAAATCCAGAAAAAATTCTGAAATTTTCTAGAAAAATGTTTCAAAATAATTTAGAATTATTTGAAAATGAAAAATCATTTTTAAGGGTGCTTTGTGTATGGAAATGTGCCCGGTGTAGTGAAAACTTGCCTTTTTAGGGTCTGTTAGGGCCCTATCTCTTTCAATTCAGCTTGTGTGTTGCAAGGGATGTCTTGTCATTGTCCTTCTTGGGATAAGGACAAATGTAGGTATCTATAGAAGCCCCCACTTTGGTTGAGTTTGTAGAGACGAAAGTCTCATAAAACGAAAGCCAAAGTACCCGGTACCTGCAAAACAAATGCATTAGTTTTACCTACACRTGTGGTTGCTGTTGCTTGCTTGCTTGCTGCCTGTCTAACATTCCATGTCTTGAATTTTCTCATGTCTTTGCTGGTTCACTTTGAAAACGCTTGATGTGCCTACGCCCTTTGTTCTTGTTTGCATTCCTTTCTTCATTGGGGAATTTTGTGAGTGTGCCTTTGCTGTTGTTTGCTTCATGAGGAATTGATGACTATATCCTCGCCTTTGCTTTCACTTGTGAATTTTTCATTCACGCCTTTGGAACATCACACCTTTGCTTGCTTGACTTCGAACTTCACGCTTTGGGATTTCACGAACATCATGTTCAAGTAGAACTTCTTGCTTTGGAACTAAACATCTTGATTTTTGCTTTTCATCCAATGTTGTCATTTCCATGGTGCGAGTACGAGCATTCTTTGGCCATTGTTTTAAGAGAGCACCCGWTCTTTTACGCCTTTATTCTCTCTTGAAAACTCGTTGCTTTTGTTTAATAGCTTTTYCTTTCATCCTTATTTTAGAATCTAGCTACTTACTACTTCTTTATTTTTGTTTGCAATTTCGACGCATTTTTTTAATTGTTTGTGCTTCCATCTAACTCATACTCGCATCTTCATCTCCGCTTAAGGACCTGGTGCTCTTGCGTCTGACTCAGAATGTTTTCACGAACTTCACATTCAAATAGCTCTTTATGAATTTCACGTTCACGAACTTCACGTTCATATGGTTCGTCACGAAATTCATGGTCACGAACTTAACGTTCATATGGTTCTTCACAAACTTCATGTTTAATAACTTCACGTTCATATGGTTCTTCACGAACTTCACGTTCCTATGGTTCTTTACGAACTTCACATTAGTATGGTTCATCTCGAACTTCAAGTTTACGAACTTCACGTTCAAATAAGACTTCATGTCATGGGGAACTTCACATTCGGATGCTTGTTACTTGATTTGCTTTTTCCTGCTCATCTTCTTTCTGCAGCGTCCATCCACGAACATTTTTTGACTTAACGTTGCGAAACTTTTTGCTYGCGCTTGCTTGATKTMCTTATGCCTGCTTATCTCCTCTTCGGCTACGCCATCAAGGAAGATTCCTTACTTAACGTTGTGGAATGATATCTTTTGCTAAAGTTGTTTCTAGGGATGGCGTTTTTGAAGTTGTTGCTAGGGAATCGTTGTACCTTAATTGGGAGGCCTTTGATGTCAGCTTCAACATTCACTTTGTACTTTGCTTTCGACTTTTGCTCTGCCCTAGACTATGATGATTGTCCCTGTAGACACCTGAAAATGTCTCCCRWAAAGAGTAATCAGTGATGAAACATACCGCATCTCGCGACTGTTTCGACTTAGAAAAGATGCTTTGAACTCATAAAAATTGGAAATACGTGATTTCATACTCGGAACTATTGAGCAAAGGACAAATAAAAGGGGCAAAAACATTTTGTTTTATTTATTTTAATTATTTTCTATTTTTAGGTTTTCTTTTCTATTTTTAGGATTTTTTAAAATAATTTATATTGGTGATCTCCATAATTTCCACTTTTCATTGCATTTCACATTTTCTGAGCTCACACCAGTATTTATTTAGATTATTTATTTTCTGATTTTTCTACAAATTTTTCTATGATTTTTTATAAGTTGTTATACAGACAGAAAATACAAAAAAAATACAAATACACAAAAAATATCCGAAATACAGTATTGGAACCTTCTAGAAACCTCTAGACTCTTGCTTGGAGACAAGGCTATCTAGGGGAGATTTTCTGTGTCGAATCAAGCAAATCACGAAATAAATCGGATGGAAATCAAAATTATTTTCGAGTTTTTGGAAAAATTATACGCAGAGGCTTGGTATTACGCAGAGGCCTGCGTTATTACGCAGCCCCCCTACGTATACGCAGGCCACCTGCGTATATACGCAGGCCACCTGCGTATATAGCAGCTCTTCCTGTGTAATTACGCAGTCTCATGCGTATATACGCAAGGGTTTTCCTCGTTCTAGCCCCTCGTGCCTTAATACGTGTTGCTTGTCATTCCGAACCCACACGGAATTTTTCAACAACACTTACTTTTCTCTCTCTCTTCCTGTCCCTTAACTTTGCGTATTTCTCTCTCCACGCTCTCAAACACTCTAAACCATTTCGTTCTTAGTTCAAAACATCGTTCTGTTTCGATTAACAAGCAATAACAAGGTTTATTTCTGATGATTACCGCCATTTAAAACATACTCCTTCTTCAATTCTAATTAAATAACCATTACGAGTTCGAATCTAATTAAAAAATGTGTAGAACTACTATTTAATATGTTCCATGTAAAATATGTGGATTTGTCATTAACGTTTTCGTTTTCGTTGTTTTCATTCTTTTTATTTCATTTCATTATTATATATTGCAATTACTTAACGATTTTTATCCTTTTTAGCGAATTCAAGACGGAAGATTCATATTCGCTCGTTTTTATTTAAACTAACATTTGTTTTGTTTGTCTTATTATAGCGATTCAAGGCGGAAAAGATTCGTTATCGCTCGTTTTCTATTACGAACTAGCTTTGTTTGTTTGCATTTAGGTCGATTGTGGTTTGTATATATGTTTGAAGTTCATATACTTCGGCATTGTCATGTTATCATTGTATATTATTTTGTCCTAAACAAAGACCAGGAAATTATGTGATCACTTTTAAAATCAGAATTTAACTACGGACAACCGGTTTTTTAGGCACCGTTTTTTAACTCGGATCTATGCAAAGTGGTACAATTTCTAGAGTTACGGTTTTCTCTTGTGCTATTAGAACCCTTTCGTAGTAATCTTTAGGGTTAGTACGCTCTAAGGTGCTAAAAAAATGTAAGTATTTGTGCATTTATATCGTGGATGAATGGAATTTCAATTGGACCGAGTATAGAGGCCGCTACATGCGGGCGCGATTTGGTTACAGATGTGATTCGTAACCATGTCCCCGAACACACAACTGGTTACTGGAATCAGAACGTGGGGCCATTTTGCACCAAGTTCGGGCGTTCCGGAATAACCTTATAGCACGGTGGCACTTCCCTTACTCGACACACTACCCCAACGCCACTCACGTGCGGGTTCCGTGGCTCAGCCCACGCAAGACCTCGATGTAGTCCAAGACGGTTAGCCAGCTATACGCTTGCGCGGCGCGGCCTACGTCCTACATTTGGCAACTTCACTTGGGGATAAATCGCTCGTTAGGTGAAGTGGACAGACTTGAAAGTCTCGTTATTCCATCATCACGTTTATTGTTTTGTTGCATTTTGCATGTGACCCCGCGCTAAGGTCACAATTAAGGCACCCTTGGGTCTCGATATGAGGCATGTTCTATGCTCGAGATACCTATTAAGGGGGTGTACTACTCTTGGTTCATGTGGGGTTAATATCGGCATTGGCTAAGGCAAGTCCTATCCCGCCCTGCTGATAGTGTGCACGTGTTACTGATGCGTGTGCTAGAGGTATCTTGGCATACATCGTATTCTAAGCTGTGAAACTGAACCAAGCTCTATTTTAGGAATGGTACATCTCTGACTTAACTAGACCGACCATAGTTGACTTGTCATTACGTGTCGTATATATGTGCAGTATGGGTCACTAGCCATTGTACAGTTTCTAGACCTAAACACACAACTTCATATAGATCAATGGATTCTTTTATTCACATCATGCTTTCATAGCCCATGGACTTATAGTTTAGTGACTACCTTAGTCTGTGACCATGTTCACTGGACTTTGATCTTTCAAACTTTCGCCTTAGTCCACACGATTTGAACCTTAGGTTGGACCCTTGCTACTAGGGTAGCACGACTTGACCTTTAGCGTGACTTCTAGACTCACTGTAGGCTTGGACCTTACCTTCAGCCAACTAGGCTCGAACCTCCTAGGGGTGACCCTACCATCTTTAGGCACATGCATATCTACTCCCATGTCGTTGGTGCCGTTCAAAAAAAAACAAAAGCAAAATTCCAAAACAAAAAAAACAACACAAAAAAAGCAAAAAAATAAAAACGATAAGGGACCTTGCATTCTACATTCATACTAGGACAGATACCATGAATTAGGACATGCATTTGATCTGTAATCCATATTAATTCAATAATGACCAAGGAGTTACTAATGGTTTATTTATTTTTTAAAAGGGTGAAGCGGTACTCCTAGCCCACTTGCTCGACCCAAAGGGCGTTGAGCCCTAAAGCCAATCCAACCTAAACCTTCCTCCAAACCCTTTCCTGCCCACTAGGCCTTAACATGGCCTCCCACAAGGAAAAGCTCCAAAATCTTGCCCGAGCAGCTTCAACATTCTGAAGCTTTAAGATCAAGGATGACTCGGCAATTCATTGGCAAGCTGTTAAAGGCGATCCAAAAGCAGTCGAACCACTTTTTCCCCAAGACCAACACTCCTCTTGCCCTAACCTTAGCGAAACAACTGCCAAAGATTTCTCCAGACCGAAGAACATACCCAAGTTCAGCCAACTGATGACCCTCGATTATGTCAAGGTTAAGACCCGCCAATGGCACTTGTAAGGGATTGACTCCTGCCACTTGTTTCCAATGCGCTTTCCCTTTCCTTGGACCGATATGTCGAAGTGGTTGTATTTCACTTCTGAGGTAAAGCAATAGCTACTTCGGGAAGACATCCATCCACGCATTACATTGGCAAATACAAGGGTTAACATTCGACCCAAACATCTTCCGAGAGTTGAAAATCCTTAACAGGGATGGAGAACGAGGGTTCACTACCTATCTGACTAGATGGAGAGGAGATTGCTATTGCCACCCTAGTCCTCCTCTCCAACTGAAGAGAGAATGGTTCAAACTTCATTTCTGTCTCGGCCCAAATACAAAGATGATCTCAAGTATCAGGCCTTTACCACATTTGCAAAGGTCTACGACATTGAAGTGGACATAGAGGATGTCTTCTTCGCTTTGCTGAGTCAGAAGTTTGCTAGTAGGTCGAGTCGGAGAGTCCTTTACCCTAGCAGTGTTATCATTTTTTTTCAGTCGGTCTATGTCATTAGGTTTAGGCTTAAGTTTCTGCTATTAGCTCTTGTAATACAATTGCTCTGTGTTAATAAAAGTTTCTTTTTTCTCATTTTCTTTAGCCTCCATAGTTTGATGTATTAACTAATGGAATCAATTAATAATAGACTCACACTTCCACGAACGATTGCCAGGAGGCCTTCTTTCATGAGCTCCACAAATACTCTTCCTTCCTTCCCTCTCGTCAATCAAGTCAAAATCCCTTGCACTTTGAGCATAACACCTCATCAATTCAGCATATGTTTCTTTATCACCACATCGGGCCTACCCTTTATGGACCAAACGGTGCGTGAAAAGCGATGTTGCAATAGAAAAAGAGAAGAATAAATGAGAAAAGAAAAAGCAAAGAAATCAGTTCAATGCCAGTCATCAACAATGCAAATCAATGTCAAATCCAAATGCAATCCAGTTCAAAGAGCGCCAATTCAACAAAAAAGCAAAAGTCTAAAGCCATGGCACGTGGGTCCCTTCGTGATCATGAACTTTTTCACCTCAACCACAACCACACATTTTTAACCCACAAAGCCTTCACACGAGCATTGTCAAATCCAACAAGACTTACGACGGTCTGATTCCAAAAGGATCAAAGGGGAGCCTCTTCTCGAGGTCCGACCAATAAACTCAATAAACTCTGAGGTCACTTCTCAATATTTTGATTCCTTAAAGTCAAGAAGCACAAATTCCATAGATGTAGCACCACGAGACTTGATCGAGCTTGACCTAATCATAATAGCCACCCATATCATTCCCCATTTTCTTCCCTTATAGTCACAATTTTAGCTTGTCTTTTCTGAACCTTTAGCCTTTCTTTCATACACCTTTAGGTGGCCTTCTCAATCATCCTTTAGGCTTCACTCTTGCAGCATTATCATGTCGCTATGCAGCATCTTGTCCATGTTTCTCCTCATGCGGATTCAGCTCAAGTAACGATCTTGAAGTCAAAAGTCAAATCCTCATCCCTACCAATACCACCGCAAAAGCTAAGCCAAAAACTCTGACGTCCACAAATTTCAAGGCCTACTTACTCTCAACCAGTGCCCTTAACACAAGCCCGCAACCTCGGCTACAAAGCAATTTCATCACAGCTGGGGCGTCTCATCAACTAAACCACCATCAAACCACAATTAAGCCATTCCACACGCCCAAAAGCCATGGGTCGGGGTCACTTGCATCCAAAGATGCCTCTGTCGAATGGGGGCTTGAACGGGCTCTCCCGCCATCCAAACGCATTCTTACCCTTAGTCAATTTCCTTGGTAATTTCACTGCTTAGATCTAAGAATTTAGACTGCATACACATAGTAGCCATTGCAACACTTCATAAGCATCATTGCGCATTGAGTTTACTACATCATCTGCATATGCCATGCACACACCAATTACATTGCACATCTGCCATCAACAGGCTAGGGCCACTCTTTACCAATCAGTTGCCTTACACGCCTATCGACATTCAATCACTATACCGATTTTGTTGCTACACCACTTCTTCCCGAAAGCCGGAGGTCCAGCGTTAGGATGGTTTCTAGAGGACGAGCGTATTCCGAAGGATTTCATCATCATCACTCATTAGCTATACGTCAGTTCGTCGCATATACGCGATTGTTGCACAGAACATTTTCCCGAAGCCTTAGTAAGCCGTAGGGGAATTTTCCGAAAAGGAACGAGCCTTCGACGGAACTTACATTACGTATTCCCGAAAAGACAGGTCAGTCGTAGGGGCACTTTCCGAAGGACGAGGCGCTATCCGACGGACTTGACCATATTCTTCCGAAAGCCAGGCGCCCGTTAGGGAAGGCATCTACTCAATTTCTTCCGAAAAGCCAGAGGTCAGCCGTAGGGAACAGCTACTTGAGGAACGAGGCGCTTCCGAACAGGTATTCACTCACCTCATTTTCTATTAAAAAGCCATAAGGTCAGCGTAGGGAGGAAAGCAGCCGAAGGATCCCAGGGCGCTTCCAGGGCATAAACCGATATGGGGCGCCTGTGGTAATAATAAAACTAACCTTGTTTTGCAACTGGTTACGGGAAAAAGGTGATCGGGTCGCAAAACGTCTTGAAGTTTCGATTCGTCCCGAGATCAAATACTTTGACTTTCTCTTACGAGATTTTCGTTCTTCAGATCAGTCAAGTGGGGGCTCTTGCGTAAGGCTCCTTTAACACTTCGGGTTTGGATTTTCTCCCGCCCAGAAATCCATATATGCACACACTTCTGGGTTACGATTCTCCCGCTACAGAAATCCAGCACAAACATCTTTCGGGTCTACGATTTCTCCGCTACAGACAAATCAGACCAAAACATTCTTCTAACGGAGGTCATAACCCAGATCTCTCCTCCCAAGCTCAGAATCAGGACACAACATCTTTTGGTTTTTGGTTTCTCCCGTACAGAATCAATCAAGCAAATGATCGGGTTTTAGGAATTTCTTCCCGCTCAGAGTTCAGTCACAGTCTGGGTCTTTCGGATTTCTCCCGCTACAGAATTTCGTTGCACTCTCGGTTCTTTGGATAATTTCTCCCGCTCAAGGTTCCGCGCACTCTTCCGGGTTTTGGAGTTATGTCCCGCAATATAAAAATTCCAAGGCAAGCAATCATGACCGCCGGGACCGGCGCTCGTAAATAACCTTTGTTGCACAGGAGCGGCGGTACGACGCGAAAAAGCAGGTCAACTCAGGGTCGCCAGAAGTCTTGAGTTAGCTCTCCCGTACCGAACTCGTATACTTTCGACTTATCGTCTTCGAGAACTATCGTCTCTCCAACTCACAGTCCAAAGCTGGGGAGCTTCTGATGCACATGAAAATGATCTCCCCAAAGAACGTAATCAGTAGTCTGAAATACGCTCGACGCCTGTTTCGATTAAAAAGATGCTTTGACCATAAAATTGGAATACGTGATTTAATTCGGGAAATATCTGGAAAGGAACATAAGTGGCACAAACATTTTCTTTTCCATTTCTTTTATTATATTTCTATTCTTATAGGCTTTTCTTTCCCTTTTTAGGATTTTTTAAAATATTTTATTTGGTGATCTCTAATTTCCGATTTATTTTCCTGACGCCTCACCAGTATTTTTACGTTATTATTTCTACATTTTTCTAATGATTTTTATAAGTTTTTAACGTAGAAATACAAAAAAACATCATAAATACACAAATACTCATCCGGACATGTGGAACTTTAGAACACTCCTTAGAAATCACTTGCTTGGAGAGCAAGGGTGTCTGAGTGCGATCGAATCAAAGCGCACATAATGAAATAAAAATCGGAAAGGAAATTCAAATATTTTCGAGATTTTTGGAAAAAATATACACGCAAGAAGCGCTCGCGCTATATACGCCGAGGCTGGTATATACGAGCCACTGGTATACGCGTGCACCTGGTATATACGGCAGGCGTTTTTGGGTCTCGATTTTTACCACCTACGTGCCTATACCCCATATGCCTGCCTCTGCCTCAGCAATTACCCGACCACCGACTTTTCAACACCACCGTCCTATTTTCTCTCTCATCTCTCGTCCCCTGAACTTGCGTCTTCTCTCTCTCCCTCTCTAAAACACTTAAACCATTGCGTCTCTTGTAGTCAAAGCATCGATTCTGTTTCGACTTTCAAGCAATAAAAGGTTTTTTTGAGATTACTCGTCATTAAACTCACTACCCCTTGCTTTAATCTAATTCAATCAACACTTCACGAGTTGTCGATCTCATTAACAAACATGTAGAAACTCACTTCTCATTCCTTCAATGTAAATATGTACCGGATATGTCAAATTAACGTTCGTTTAAACGATTTCTTTCATTGCTTATATTACATCTACTTTCTTTATTTCATCTTCTATTCTTACACTTGTCCAACTCTACACGCACTTTCTTATCTTGATGTACACTATAGCGATTTCAACGGCAAGACATCAATTCGACTCGTTTATATTATAAACTACACATTTGTTTTGCTTAATGTCCTTCTATATAGCGGTTCAGGCGGAAAGACTCTGTTATCGCTCCGTTTTTATTCACGACATAGTTGTTGTGTTTGAGCTTTAGGGTAGATTGGTCTTGTATATATCGTTTTGAGTTCATATACTTCGCATATGTCATTGTTGTATCATTTGTCTAATTATTTTGTAAAAAAAGACCGGAATTTCACTGTCGAATACTATTAAAATCAGCTTACATACTGGACAACGCAGGTTTTTAGGCCCGCTTTTTAACTGCAATTAATCAGCAACGTGGTCACATTTCTAGGTTAGGTTCTAGTCTTGTGTGTTTTAGAAACACACTTCGTTTTACTCTTCTAGTATTAGTACGCTCTTAGGTGCTTACAAATGGTAGTTATGTGCCATTCAATATCCGCTCATCGAATGGCCAATTGCAATACGAGACCGGTAGCGACGGTCGCCTACCAATGCCGGCACCCGGCGATTGGAGTTCACAGCATTGATCAGTACCATGCTCCCGAACCACGACACTGGTTATGCTCTCCCCCCCAGAACCCGTCCCCGAGCGGCCACTTAATTTGGACCCCCGCTCTTGGGCGTCAACAGTGAACTCCTTCTACTGAGGCACCCCGGCTGGCGCCGACTCCCTCTACCTCCGAACACCACCATACCACCCTGCCGTGCCGAACGCCGTTCCGTGGCCTCAGCCAGCACAGCCCACCATCCCGATGACAGTACCACAGCACGCCCGGCCCGCCAGCTCTACCGCCACCGACGGGGCGCGGCCCCAGCTCCTACCACACCGTCCCCCCATGCCTCAACACCCTGCCTATCCACACTGACCGTCCCTCCTCCCTCTGCCAATGCGAATGCCTGCTTTTACCATTCGGGGAAGAGCTGAACCTAGGGCATTCCTATCACTCTGTAATTAGGTACATCCCTTCGGCCACTGCTCTCTACTTGGCCAGAGCTATTGATGTTTAGATAGTCAGCCCTCACCAACACCATCTTAGCTCCCATTCGCTCCCGGCACACCGCCATCACTTGTTTCTGCCCCTAACGGCAAGGACGCACCCCCCCCCCTTAGTCTTTCGTGTAGCCTCCCTAATCCGTTCCCGCTGCCGCACCGTCCGTGAACTCGCCTGGCCTGTCGGCTTACACAAAACTTCGTGGACCTTTCGTGCAATCCTGTCAGCTGATTCCCCCCCCCGTCGCACCCCCCGTCCGACCCTTTGCTCTACTGCTTTTCGGGCCGCGTTCAGCCGCCACTAGTCTCGATCGTACCCCTCGCCCCAACCATTCCGCACATCCACCGCCTCGCGCCCCTAGCCTCCTCTGAATTGGCTTTGTTTTAGGACCATCAATACGAACTCCTTTAACTTTGACTTGGCTCACTTGTATCTGACTCTTTGCCCACTAGCCGCTGCTCCGCTTGCTGCAGCCGTTGACATAACCCCTCTATGCCCTGCGCATTCCCTCTGTTCGTCCCCATGACCCTCGCACCCTTGCACTTGCCACTTCTATTCCTGCCACCACTTTCTCCGTGCTTCCTGACTCCCTCGATCACTCACACCCGCCTCACACTCCTCCATCACCCCCATATGTCAGGACCCCTATCGTGCCCATGTTCTCTCTCTGTACTGCCACCATGATTTCTTACATTAACACACTTAGTCTAGGACGCCACCCATTAATATATGCTAGCGTGCCACCTCACTTTATAAACCACCACTGTAAATCATCACCAACGCTTTTCCTCTCCCCGCCTCAAATTCCTTCTCCGGGGATCACCCCCGCCCCCCCGCCGACATGTTCGAGCTCGACAGCTCCTCCTCTCTTCCGCGCCGCCCTTGTGTGAAAGACGGCAATACTTCGTGTGCGACCCCCCATCCCTAGCCGTACATGGACTAGCATCCCCCCATCTCTCCCCAAAGGCACCTCTCGCCCCTGCCTGTTCCTGCCCGACCGCCCCCTGCCGTCAGCATGACTCCCTCTGCCCCCTGTCACTGGACAGCCCAGCGCCTTTAAATGTTTACGACCCCT
>SNQN01008631.1:0-28412 GCA_008642245.1 Bassia scoparia | reverse complement strand
ATGCCAAATCGTTGTCAATTACTGCTATAGTGAACCATAGCTCTAGATTCTTTTAGCATATAGTTAATCTCTTCTTTTAATTGTAGTCATTAGTTTTAATTAGTCTTAATCACAATTCAACGCTCCTTTTGCTAGTTTAGATGCTTAAATTCAATTAATCAGTGGTTGTTGTTTCCTCGTGGATACGATCCTGTTACCACTAGCTGCAGGTTAGTTCTAATAGGTATTTTTGATAGGTACGCGACAAGCCTGTCATGTCACGTGATTTATGTTCGGTCCACATTAAGTTAGTGTGGACCGGGTCCATGCAAGACGAATTGATAACCAAAAGCAATTAGTATCATATTAGTCAATTGTTAACCCTTTGTCATAATTTAAATCATATTTTAACAGTTGATGCCGATTTTTAATCAAGAAAATGGTTTATTGAAATAGTGACATTATAATGACATGAACTAGTAAATACGACCTAAAAAGTAACATTAATGCTACATTTCTCTATTACATGAATGAAGGAGGGAGCAACGGTGTCCCCTTCGAAATGATCAAAATATCCATCATTATAAAAAAAACAAAAAAACTTCAAGACAAGACAACTAAGAAAAAGAAATATTCAAAAATTCGCCATACAAAACATAATCAATTACAATTACAATAATCAAAGCATAAACAATTACGGAGTACAATAAAATCAAAGCATGATTAGCTTAAAATTAAACAATTACATTCGACTTAAAAAATTTAAAAAAGAAAGTTCACTAAACTAATAAGGCAAGAGAACAATATAAGGGTTACATACATACTGAATAGGATAAAAATATTTCAAACTTCAAAATAGTGTCTTAAAAAAAAGCAAAAAATAAAAAAAAAATTAATTACGCACTTCTACATTCTTGGAGTATCCATGAGTGTTCTTCATTACTTCATGAACAAATCCGTAAACTTCATCAGGTACGTTGCTTAACTTTAAGAGATGTAGAATACATTTAATTACTTTGGTCTATGGAAAAACCAGTAATTTGTTATATATTCTTAATACATGTTTAATTTTTTGTTTAAAAAGAAGCCTACAATATTCTTAATATATATTTGAAAAACTAACCTAATAGTTGACGTTGGTGTTGTATGGTGAAAATGGTTTGATCATTCGGACAAAAAAAAAAACTCAACTTCAAATAAGTCATAAATTTTTTCGACAACAAAAAAATGTCCAATTAAATGTTTTTATAGTTGGAAACCAATGTAGAGTTTTAATTCAAAATTGATATTAAAAAAATAATGGAATGAATGAAAACCTGAGTTTTTTTTTAATTTTATTTTAAATCGTCTAAGAAGAAGAAAGGGAAGTCATAACAACACTAAAGAGTCAACAAACAAAAGGATTCATAAAAGCAGAACATATCTTCAACGAAAGGCATAGCTATTAGCTAATTCGTTGAAGAAGTTGACCTAAACACCTATATTAAAAAAACATAATTTGAACTAATAAAGTCATTATGAATTACCAAATCGGTAACAAATTATTTACATGAACGATTGCATTTTTATGATCCGCACGCACCGCGTGCAAAAAAAAAAAAAGTAGTATTTACATTATTAAAACATAGACATCAATTCTAATTTTTGTATAGAAAAAAAAGGGCTACCATTCAAATCGAA
Organism: Bassia scoparia; assembly: GCA_008642245.1. Taxonomy (NCBI): domain Eukaryota; kingdom Viridiplantae; phylum Streptophyta; class Magnoliopsida; order Caryophyllales; family Amaranthaceae; genus Bassia; species Bassia scoparia. Next base: position 26,753 of record SNQN01008631.1, on the reverse strand, counting down.
AACTTTGATTTTAGTCGAAATGTAATATTAAACCTTAGTTCAATCCTTTGATTATGATCACCTATAGTAACGATTTAATGGGTGCGTGACACAAGTTATAACAATGTAAGAACTTTATAAAACGATCGTGTAAACGAAAACAATTCGTATCATAATGACTGCAAAATCTCTACATTAAGAGGCATATAAATATATAAGCAAAGTCGGATCAACGGAAGGGGACAAAAAAAAACATCTAACAAACATTTATCTTTTGTACTTCATAGCTTTCCTTAGCCACACTTGGCTAAGCAGCCAAGTATAGAGTAGTTTAATTTAAAATAGCTTATCGTAGCATGGTTCATCCTTATAGATCTATAGTGCATTGTTATCTTTCCTAATTGTGTAAACATGGAGGTAATCATCCTTTCTTGTAATACAGTTGTAGTCTGACACTATCGTTACTATCTAATGGATGGCTTTCGTTTCTCTTAATTTCTGTTTGTCTTAAGCTTCAGTTTTATTCCACATGATGACTCACATTTATATAGAGTTTTTAGGTTTATTTTAGTTGCATACTTTGTTGCATATGAGTCCATATAGATGCATTTTAGGCTTTAACTGCATTAATTATCCATTTTATGCTCTATTACCCTTCGTTTGTATTTCTTAACTTTTCAGGTAGTTTATAGGTATTTGGAAGCTTTCGGAGCAAGATGACACGAACTGGATGATTGTAGAAGGACAATTAGTAATGATTGATGTTATATAGAAAGTTTCACATCATATGATGCTTATTTGGCATTGATAAGGGTAATGGCGTAGCTTATTGGGGCTAATATCAGCTAGAATTGAAGAAATAGCTTTGTTTGCGGAAGATCAGATTGACCACCTTGCACTATTTTGGTCATATCTCAAGTTGTACTTATCGGATTATTGCGATTCAAGTTGCAATGGAAATTATATTCGTAGGGATTCACAACGGTAGGTCATATGCCTTCATTAGATGTCTGTAACTCAAGTTACGAGCTAGAAATGAAGAAATAGCTTTGTTTGCGGAAGATCAGTTTGACCACCTTGCACTATATTGGACATATCTCGAGTTGTGCTTATTGGATTAATGCGATTCAAGTTGCATTGGAAATTATATTCGTAGAGCTTCACAAAGGTAGGTTATATGCCTTCATTAGATGTCTGTAGCTCAAGTTACAGCCTATCGAAGTTGACCTAGCAGTTCAAGAAGCAAACCGGCGCCCAATGGTTTAATCTTTTCTTTGGTGGTCCATTCTGCCTAGCCCAACGGCTGTCCAGCGCCCAATGGTCAACCAATGTGCTATCATATGTCATTTTTAGTTTCCTCTTTATTACTCCTTTTTATTATTTTATTTTTTAATCTTTATTTCTATTTTTGTTTAGAAAATATAAATAGGAAATAAACATTAAGGGAGGGGGGCTTCATTTGACTCATACATTTTCATTTGGCTGAAATTACAATAGCTTTTTCCCGTGTTCTTCTTCCTTAAACCCTAACTTTGCAATTCTCCATTGATTTCAAGTTTTCAAGGTATTCTCCATTGATTTTCTTCTTTACTTGTTTTGTTAATTGCTTAAATTTCAATTATTTTTTATTGCTAGTATCAATTTATCTATTTCTCAAACATGAATTCTAGGGTTTATATTGTTATTGCTTTTGTTAATTTAATTATGGATAGTGAGTTGATTTTCTTCTAAGACTTGGTGAAACTATGCTACAATCATGATTCTTGTTAGTTTTTAGGGTTTAAACTTGCTTTGTCTTGGTAAACTTGATTGTTATGGTTTGTAGTGATTGTAATTTTACACTACAAGAAAATGCCTATTTAGCGATTGATAAACAAATCAATCGCTAAAATTTGTATTGGCGACTACAGGAGACTAGTGGTCTCCAAATTTGCGACTACTAACTATGTAGTCGCTAAGTACTCGCAAGAATTCCAAAAATAGCGACTATTTTGAAGTTGGAGACTGATTTATGGGGTTTAGCGACTGTCTTTGATGTAATAGCGACTTACAAGGTAGTCGTTATTTGAACACTTTTATCCTCGTATCCTCTCATCTATCACTCTCATCTCTCTCATCCTCCTTTTCTCTCTCCTTATATCCTCTCATTTCCTCACTGTTATTCATCATCTTTTTATCTTTCAAATAATTTTTTCTTTAATCTTATTTCTAGATCTAGTGCGTGCGAAGTTTGTTGTTCTTTTCTCAATTAAATCTCATTTCCAGATTGAAGGTACTATGTTTGCAATTTTTTTCCTTTGATTTTTTGAATTAGGGTTATAGTCTCTTACAATTTTTCTTTGTTTTTCCAGATCTTGTCTGGTAGTTGCGGCTGCTCCTCGTTCTTGCTTGTGTGTCGTCGTTTTTTCCGATTTCTCGTTCTACGTGCTGCTGTACATCGTCGTTGCTGTTCCGTTGTCTCCAATTCGACAACAATTCGCGAGTAGTCAGGCCAATTCAGTTGCAATTAATGGTCCTTCATTGTTGCCTAGAAATTCGACCCCCCTTAACTCTCAAGGTAAATTCGCATCCCCATAAGGTTGTGTTTGGATACTAAGAATTCATTTCAAATGATAGATTTCAAATTCTGAATTTGAAATTTCATAATTCAATTCCAAATTATTTGTTTGGGAAAATCTAGCATTTCAATTCTAGAATTTTAATTCCAACATGATGTTTGGAGATAAGTTAAATATGTAAATAAGTACCAGTATGAAATTACTATAGCTTTAAAATTCCTTAGTCTCAATAATCAACAACTTGTTCTGTTAAACACCTGATTAATCAGGATGCAACAATAAAGTTCTCTTGTTAGATTATTGTATGGATTTTTGTAAATCAGGACGAACCAATAAAATTCTGCTTTTGGATTAATAATCTATCCACATTCTCTTGTTAGATTGTTGTATGGAAAGAAATGATCCTTATGTATTGATGAGATTTAAAAGCATATAATTCTTCTAGAATTTTTTTCAAAAATGGAATCATTAATGTAAGGAAAAATTGTCAACAACTACCCACTTTTTTTTCCATTTTTGAAAACAACTACCCAGATTGTTTTTTATTGAAAACAACCCAGATTTTCAATTTTTTTTGCGAATCACTACCCATTTTTGGATTTTGGCCACTCAACACCTTATTAACCACCCCAACGTGGAATCCCAATTGCAAAATCACCTAACTTTGTTGTTTCCCACCTCTAAAACCACCCAACACCCACCGAAACAACTCAACCAACCAAACCTCATCACACATAGTTTTTAGCCTTTTCTCATCTATACATTTGTTTTTTGGACATGATTCCTTCATAAAAGTTTTAGATCTCGGAAAAATACATGAAATAGGCTCAAGAATCACGTGATTTGGAGTTGTTTTCAAGTAGTTATGCCTTCCACAAGTTTCAAATTCTGAAAGTGGGTAATGATTCGCAAACAAAACATAAAAAGTGGGTAGTTGTTTTAAATAAAAAACAATCTGGGTAGTTGTTTTCAAAAGTGACAAAAAAATGGGTAGTTGTTGACAATTTTTCCTTAATGTAATAATCATTGGGCAAAAATCAACAATAACTAGTATCATGATTACCTCATCAGTATTTTGAGCATAGGTCGGTTGCTAATTCTATATTGAGAAAGAAATCCAGCAACAACGAATAATGCAAGGAAAATTTTTCTTCAGAAAGCAATATGGAAAAGGTTGCATTATATTATTGCCTTATATGCTTTTGATTGATAAGTTTACTTTATTTCTTCAATGGCCTTTCTTATTAAAGGTAGAAGCTAACACAAAAGTAAGCAAATGTTAAGGGGGTATTAGTGAAATTTGAAGGTCAGGAAAGGAGAAACGGTTATACTTTATGTTTAGTACATTGAGCTGAAAAATAATTTCTTTGTTGACATATAATTGATTGTCTTTTCAGTTATGCACTCAGAATTATTGGTAACGTTAAGATATCATGGTTGAACGGTTGTGATCTGGCTATAATGTCTTTTGTAGGTAATGAATTATGACTTGCCCTGATGTACTTTTGGTTATAGAAGATAATCAAGATACTATGGCTTGTGAACTTAATTAGAATTAGAAACATTAGCTCAAGTTTCACTTAAATGAAATTCATGCTCATATTTTGGTCCTATGTTGAATATTAAAGTAGCAATAAGCAAATTTGCAGGTCATTCTTTTTCTTTAAAAATATTTATGCTCAAGTTTAAGTCTCATCCTTTGTTTCGTAAGGAAATTTCTAAGCAATGCACAGTACTTGTGAAACATGCACTGTACAAGTTGAAGTGTACTTGCTTGTATCATTTAATTGAAGTAATCGATTTAAGCAGAAAGTAAGTAGGAAGCTTAGTGGATTTACTTCTCTTTCCCCTAATTTGGTACCCTTTCCATGTGTGTGCATGTAATGGTTTTCAATTACGATACAAATTTTATTTTGTGTTCATTGTGGTTAACTTAAGGCCTGATTTAGACTGTTTATTCTTGTAACATCGTTATAGCTGGAAATTAAAAGACGGAATGCAAGTAGACAACTAGACAAAGAGAACCATTCTTCCTACACTTCTCAGATTGAACTTAGTGAAACATTTTTGTGTCACCTCTATATCCCGTTTCTTGTTTTTCAGTTCTTTCAGTTTCACAGTCTAAATATTTAAATAATTAGGTAGGTATAACCACATAAGGGAAGGTCTCATGCTTGTAGTGAACAACAGGAAGCACAAAGCTCTTGTTAATTTATTGTATATGTTAATGAAAAATATTCATAAACGCACGGATGTTGGATACTATCTACGATTGCATATTGTTCTCTATTTTGTACTACCTGCAACTTTTAATGAAATATTGCTTCTGGCTGTAGATTAGAGGGGATGTACATATTTGCTTGATGGGTGATCCTGGTTTTGCTAAAAGTAAGCTTCTGAAGCACATAATAAATGTAACACCAAGGGGTGTATATACCACTGGGAGAGGAAGCAGTAAAGTCGATCTAACTGCTGTTGTTTAGAAAGATGCAGTCACGATTTAGATGGTCCTTGAAAGCGGGGCACTGGTAATAATATCTTGAAAATGATTTTTTTTACTGATATTCTAATATGCTGCAATCTAAAAATATTTACACTTCAAGAGTGTGTCCTGATGCTTGCTAGCAGTGATCCAGTTAAGGTCTTGATTTCTCTTACATGATTTCACATCTTTTGGATTCCTTACTGCTCTGTATCAGGTATTTGTGCTATTAATGAGTTTGACAAGATGAAAGATTCCAATAGGATAACAATACATGAAGTAATGGAGCAGCAGACGTTGAGCATGCAAAGTCTGGGATTACAACATCACTAAATGCAAGAACAACAGTTCTGATCCTCCATAAAGCACAATTTTACACAACTAGAAATTTGGCTTCGGGCGACCGCTTTTAGCGACCGATTTTTAATTGGTCGCTATTAGCGACCGTTAGCGACTGAAAATGGTCGCTGAGAATTTTGGCGGGGTGGGAAAATAGGATTCCCTCCCTTGGTGGTACATAATTAGCGACCGACGGATCGGTCGCTAATAGCGACCGATTAGTCGGTCGCTAATGTTTTTTTTCATCATTCTCAATTCACAAACCGTATTCGAACAAACCGCTAATGTTTAAACTCACTCTCTTTCTCTTTCTCTCTCTCTCTTCGAACTCCCTCACTCTCTTCGAACTCCCTCAATCCCAAACCCTCCCTCGAACTCCCTCTCTCACCTGCGGCCAACCGCCATTGCCACTCCCTCTTGCTCGCCGTTCCCCACCACCGTGCACCGCCGTTCTCCGCCTCCACTCCCTCCTGCTCGCTGTCTTCCTTTCGTTGCTTTCTCCCCTTTTTTTTCTTCCTTCTGCGCCGCCACTCACGGTTGTCCTCCTCCTCTGCGCCGCCACTCACAAACACCCTCCTCTGCGCCGCCACTCACAAACACCCTCCTCTGTTTGGGTTTTGGATTTAAGACCCCAATTTTGTTAGGGTTTCAGTTTATAGCTGCTGTGGTAAGTTTAATTTCATTTTTTTAAATTTTTTTTCACTTAATTTAGGGTTTAATCTAATGCGAGTTCATTTTATTTGTTTTTCTTTTTTTTTCGGAGGAAAATCGAATGTTTTACTTCATGAGTTTAATTTATGTACTCTAGTGTTGTTTTTGATTTGGATTAAACTGAAGTTTTTGTTGTTGTTAATTCAGGGAATTGAGAAGGAATTTAGCGATAAGGTTGTTACTGCGAGCAGATCTCCACTAAAGAAGTCGTCTGATAATTTATTCGCTAAACCGAAATGGAATCCAAGAGGTTGATTTTCACTTTATGATGTTCGCTTTTCTATTTTGTTGAACTAATTGTGAATGTAATGGCAGAATTGCTCATATAGCCGAAAATCTGAGCGGCAGCTTAGCCGCTTAGAGTATATGATATGCTTTACCTTTGACCTAAGGATCGAAGAATTTGGAGAATGAGTACGTTTAGTGATTCTAATGTAGTGTTTCTGTTCGATGAGATTTTCTTGCTCAAACTGGATATTATAGTTTTTTTTTGCTAACTTGTCCTAAATTAGGTCATATTGATGGAAACTTGTTTGTTATGAAGTATATAATTCGTTCTGATCTACATGAAATTAAGGTGAAATGATGAATTGAAATGCTAATAAAATTGATTGTTATGGATTCTTGTATAGATTCCGAGCAAATGAGTTCTTATCTTATATGCCCTAGATGGAATGATGGGTGATAGAATGATGTAAGAGACTTATCTTAATTTGTTTTTGGCAAAACCCAAATTGGGGATCATATGAGATATGACTAATCCGAGTTTTTCAAATGCATTAGGTTGTTAATTATTGATGAGTTGGATTATCTCATTACAAAAGATCGTGAAGTGCTTCACGAGCTATTCATGCTTACTACACTGCCTTTTTCCAGATGTGTATTAYTAGGTATAACTGAAAATGATGACTTYCAACTCCATTTCATTAGTTTTCTGTTTCAAACAGTTTGTTTAGAAAAGAAGACCTTGCAATTATTCCCTTCTAATTGAACTCTTTTCAGGTATTGCCAATGCAATAGACCTAGCAGATCGTTTTCTTCCTCGACTGCAGTTATTGAACTGTAAGCTCATTTTTTTCTTTTGAGGATTTTGTTGCTTTGTGTGTGCTGTCACTCTTACTAGTATTGAAGCTTGTTCGTTCTCATAAAGGGGAAAAAGTGACCTTAAAAGTTGATGCATCGGATATTACATAAATTAAACTCGTGAAGTAAAACATTCGATTTTCCTCCGAAAGAAAACATTCGATTGAAGTTATATTTTAGGGGCATTAGCAGCCACAAAAGGACATTAATGGAATTTGATCATATGACTTGTGTACCATGGAGTTTGATGAGGGCTCACATAGTTTTCAACTTTTTTTAATGTTGGGGAGTTTGTAGGAATAATTGGGTHTTATAGAATTTGATCTGATTAGGTTTGTATTATAAAATTTAAAAATGGCAGGACTTTTCAGCTACTGGGAGTCTTTGATGTTAATTAATAAGCTAAAATGTTTTGTTTAAATTAGCTCCTTTAAGCACCAAGCCACCAAGCTTTTGCTTATGAATTATTTTACTTGAAAAAGATAATTTTTATTCTTGTGGTTATGAGTAGTGCACGGTGCAAACCTTAGATTCTCAGAACATTTCATTTCTGCTGTTCTAATATCATGCAAATGGTGAAGGTTTTCAGTTGTGGCTAAACATAGTTGCTTTTATGCTGATTGGTGATGTTCTCCCCTTGTTCGGCAGGGTATTGGCGACCCTTGTTGAGAATAAGGAGTTGCCTGATCCATTTTATGGTTTGGAAAACAAATCAATCATTGACATTGCTGATTCTGGAAGGGAACATTATACCTTCTGATTTTTTACGAAGTTTCAGTGTAAGCTTGTATGTAACTGCTCCAGCTGACTTTATTTGTTTATGTTGAGGACCAAAGTTACTACCTCTATCTCATTTTAAGCATGACACTTCTATTTTTCTTTTTTTCCCTGTACTCCTAGGTATTATTTTGGAGAGGAAAGAGACAGAGAGAAAAAAAAAAAGAGCAGGAGACCCATTTGATAAGAGAGAGATGGAAAGAAAAAAAAGTCCAAAAAGGAAGTGTCAAATTTATTTTGATATATTCCTAGTAGGAAAGTGTCTCACTTAGAAATGGAGGAAGTAAATGTTTTATGTAATATTTTTTTCCAAAATATAAAAGCTAACCCATTTTGGAGAACTACGGTAGTGGGAGTGATTCTTCACATGATTATCAATAGATGAGTATCAAAGGCATAATGAGTAGTGTTTACTAAATTTTGCAGGCTGTGAACCAGCATGTGGATCTAAACTTTCGTGCCATAAATTACTCAACTGAGGTATACTTGAATGGTCACAAAAGAGAACTTGGAAAGGGGATGTTCCGCCGACATTCCCTTGATGTAACAGATATATTATCTCCTGATAATCAAAACCTTTTAGCTGTAATTTTTCTTAATACTTATATGTCACCGTTTCAGCAAGTAGTGCACTAGGACTGGTTTCTAATTTTACACTAAAAATATGGAGTTGTTTCAAGAAATTTTGCTTGCTTTTATAATTTAACTTAATATCATATCACAATTCACAAGTATGAAATTGGTAAGGTGGTGCCCGACTTTCTGGGCCCATGATCATCAGTGCAGCAGGAAGGTTCCTATCCTTTTGCAGTAACAGATTTTTTGTTGCATTTGGAGATTTCAGTTGTGTAGGAAGTCATATACATTTTTGCTGTGAACTGTAAATTAATGCATTATCTAGCTTCTGTAATTATTATCTGTAGGTTTGGCAGGAGTTTTGGATTACTGGAGATGTTGATGGGCGAGGAGATCCTATATCAAATCCAAATGGTCCCTTGGATCATGATCTTTTTTTGCTCCTTAGGAATCATGCTAGTCTTGCTCTTTGGGTTGGTGGAAATGAGCAAATTCCACCAGAAGACATCAATGCAGCTCTTAAACATGACCTTAGGCTCTCTGATAATAGCTATGCAAATGGTGTCTTGATGGAAAAAGTAATCTTGATGTCTGATACTGATCCTAGTCAATATCTTGATGGCACTCGAGTTTATGTTCAACGATCGATGTGGGATGGGTTTGCTGATGGGAAAGGAAACTTCACAGATGGTCCTTATGAGATCCAGAATCCAGAGGACTTCTTTAACGATAGCTACTACAAATATGGATTTAATCCGGATGTCGCTCTGCTTCTGAACCCATCCATGTCCAGCTAAATCTTTCAACCTATTGTATAGAGGTATATATATCTATTTATATCTTTTTACTTTCCTTTCCTCGAGTCTGTATATTGCAGCAAAGTGATATACTTTCTTCCTACTGTACTATTTTAGTTGCAGAGCTTTTGTTATTTCAAAGTTTCAAATAAATATTGTATTGATACACTGGAAGTTGGTTAACTATTTCTCTTTTTATTACATGGTTCCCTCTTTGTATTGCTCTCTATCTTTCTCCCAGTCCCCATCACAAAGGATCGTTGTTTTGGATTTGATATTTTGGTGTATGCAAAAAATCATCAATACATTTTTTTCCCTTTTTTCTTATTGATGATGGATAATTGGATATCTCCAAATTAAATGTTAACATCGGATGTGTTTTTTTTCCTCTCAGGTAGTTACTACTACATCAAAGAATTTGTCTGGTTTAGCTATTGAGACCTCAGTATGGGATCTAGAAGGAACATGCCCATACTACAATATCCATGAGAAGCTCTCCTTGCCTCCTAAAAAGACAGTAATCATCACAGATATGTCTCTATTATGAGAAAAGGCCGCGTCGACATGGAGATTTAGGCTATTTAGATTCTGGCGCTTCTGGAGCCTTTGTAGTGTAGTGGTTCTTATTTAGATTTGATTTGGATTTGGATTTGAATTTGGATTTATTCCATCGTACGTTATTTATTACATTTTCACTAGAGAATTTTAGAAAATATATTGCGTTAATCATTCGTGTATTACGACTTTATGTTTATTATAAAAATTTTATTTTTGCATATTTATTTTGTTTTCCGTTAATATTATTTTTTTTATATTACATTTACGCAAAAAAATGGGTTTAATATCCACGATTAAAAAAAAGCAAAAAATCGCATTTAGCGACCGCAAATTGGTTGCTAAATTCAATTTCTATGCATTTTTTTAGAGGGAAATCGAATTTAGCGACCGATGTTCGGTCGCTAATTGCACTTTTTTGGAGGGAAAAATCAATTAGAGACCGATCTGAGTCGGTCGCTAATTAGAGACCGACTTTCGGTCGCTAATTGATTTTTCCCTCCAAAACGTTGGAGGGTTTCCTGAGGGAAAAATCGGTCGCTAATTCCGTCGCTAAACTTTTAGCGACCGATTTTCGGTCGATAATTTTTTTTGTGACTAAAAAATAGAGACCGACGTTAGCGACCGAAAATCGGTCGCTAATATCGATCACCCGAGCATGTTTTTCTTGTTGTGTTACTTGCATTTACAAAATTAATAATAATTACTAATTTTTTCCCACCCAAGCCTTTCCCTCCATAGCCATAAATTATTATTTTTAATTTTTTAAAAAAATATTACCGACCGAAAAATCGGTCGGTACACCGACCGATTTTTCTGCATAGGTGCAGATTCAGATAATTGTATTCTTTTCATTCAGAGGTGATTAATAAAAGATATGTGTGAGCGGGAGGACGATTTAGACTTATTAGAAGCGAACCTTGTTTAAATCTTGTTGTGTATTTCTTGCATTTTCTTCCCCTGCTTAAGATGGTTCTAAATTGGTCTCAAATAATCGAAAAATTTACAACACTTATACAATCCTCAATTCACCCCCCTCTTGAGTATAATCTTTTACTCCCCCTACCGAACCGAAACAATACTGGGCGATTACTGTTAGGGAAGTGCAAAATCACCTTATAGTTTTTGGCGACCAACAGTGAGAGAGAGGTTACATTATAGTAGTTACTTCTCAAACCATGCCCCCTACAATTACTAGAAGAAGTATTAATAAGAGGATGACAATTCATCGCGATCAAAATCTAGAGATTCACTTGAAGGTCTTTGGTGATTTAGAAATTATTCTACAACAACAACAATCTGTTGAAGGTCTTTTCCTCCTGAGCAAACCTAGTATTAAGCGCAAAGATTGGTATGTTGTATCTAAATAGGGGGAAGATTAATTCTCTTCAGCCAAGGTTTGCTCAATTCAATATACACATCTATTGATATTTTACAAGCTATTGGAAGAACTAAGGAAATCATTAGGAACGTTTATATGAATATTTTAATACATGAATTGATGTCAAACTTTAATACATGAGAATGCCGGATTGATAAGCTCGTCGAATATTGATATCCATTTCAGTGAGTGTATGCAAGAAATTTAAATGCTTAATGGTTGTTTTAGCAATGATAGGCAATGTTACTTACTTTTCCATGAGTCGTCCTTATGGCTGTTTCAAGTATTTGCGATTTTTAGGTGAAGCATCTGTGGAAAATCAAAGAGTAGAATGTTTAAGCTTTGTAATGGGTCGTGATCTCGCTCATTACTCTTTGAGATTTAATCCGTGCTTTGCTAGACATATAATTAAGTTAATCAACATATCTAGGATCACCAGAGTTCCTCTTAGTAATAATTACACTCGATACTAGACTACTAGAGTAGGTGACTAGCTATTATGATTGCATTCAAATGCTATTAACACTTTAAGGGAGATATGTGAATTATAAGATTCCTCTTAGTAATAATTACACTACTATACTACACTAATAGAGTAGGTGACTATCTATTACATTTGAATTTCATAGCTTTTTAACATTTTAAGGGAATATGTGAAGTTACCTATATCTTAAAAATTTGTAAACGGCCTTTAATTTCTGTCTAAATAAAGAAATATCCAAATTGTAAAATTCTTTAACGGTTAGACCGTTGGAAAATGAATGTCTGTTCCCTCGCACACACACCGTTGGAAAGAAAGTAGCAAATGTTAATATAATATTATTGCACAAATATTGCACTCCTTATTCTGCTCCCATAGCTGGACACTTAAGGGCATTGAAACCAAAAATGTCCTGAGTCCATAGCATTCTCACACACACTACACTAGGCAACCACAGAGACAACATATTTATGCAATGGTTGTGAAACATGATGATCAATATCACTAACACATATGAACACAAGTTTTTCATTAAAGCAAAGGATGATAAGCAAATTCAACAGATGTTAGAACCATCGTATCAAGATAAAACGGGAGCAGAATATCACAACCCAAAAAACGATTGTAGCAAGAACAACATAGCCATAGTTGTGCATAAAATTTAGACCTAAACAATCAAGAGCTATTGTTCAATCATTACCCTAAATGGCTCATGAATCACCTTATAAAAAGTATAAACATAACACTATTTCACAAGACCCCCCAGCCACATCAAGTTAGATGGTGTCACTGTCCTCATACGCCCCCTAAATGGCTGCAATTCAGCTTCTTCACACCAGTAGATGTTCCCTTCTTTCTTGATTTCAGCATCCTCGATGGTACCAAAACCTTGCTAGCTTAACCTCATTATACACAAGATTGAAGCTGTAGGTAGGGTAACCAACATGCAGTCCCCAATCACGGAAGATTCCTCAATGGTGTAGCTGAGAGGAGTAGCGTGAGCTTTAGTTGAAGGGTTGTCGTCCCTTAGTTGATGGATCTTCACCCTTTTCCTTGTGAGTGAGAGAAATCATCAACAACGTTTGATCAAACTGTGACAAATCTTAAATGACAGATTCATAGCACAACAACAATTCACAATATCAGATTCTTAAGGGTTCATCTCATTCATTCATTCTAAACATAATGCCTAAATAAGGCGCACCACATGCTTAAATAAGGAGTGTGATGAAGAGGCAACAAAAATCAGTACACATTACATACTAAATAAATATATGCATCGCATAAATATATAAGTATGACATGATCACATTCCAACACAAATAATCATCCAAAAAAGTCAGAAATAAAATATTAAGATTGTTAGTGTTACTCACCATTCCACGACAGTAATCACATCTCTTCACGCAGACCGACATCCTCTGCCATCTCGTACGAGCTGATGTTCATATGCCAAGAACCAGGCGGATCTTCTCGTGCCCACATCAAGCTGATCAGCATAGTCCTCATATACAGTCTCAAATGTGTTCTCCGCATAGTAGGTGTTAATATACACCAGGGTCCACATCACAATGGCGTGACTGATGACTTGACGATGAGTGACGCCCGATTCTCATTACACCAGGCGGATCAGTTGTGCTCCCTTCCTCAGCTCAATCGTTTCGGAGGAAAATTTGCTGGCGATCTTGTCAAAAAGTTTGTCCACCCGAGCAAGCATGTTGGGATTCGGCCAATCCGTCGAGCAACCCCATTGCAGTTGCGTGGCAGTGAAGAGTCCTGTGAGTGGGCTTCCGGTACTCTTGGACCTGGTCCTTGCCGAGGAATTAGGGAATTCAATGGACCTCCTCTTAAGTCCACCTCCTTGAAAGAACCATTTTGTTTGGTCCTAGAAGACATTTTGATCATAAGCCATTATTAGTCTACTTAAATCAGTAAATACTTGTGCAATATTCATACTCAAACCAACAGGGATTACTGTTCATTCACTCATTCATGCTTTACAAGTAGCACCAAGCCATATTAAAACAAGACAGAAACTTTATCACAACAAGAAAATTGGCTTCGGCCGACCACAACTTACCGACGATTTTCGGTCGGTAACAGGAGTTTATACGACCGAAATCGTCGGTAAGAGGTGTCGGAATCATATTCGTCGGTAATCAAGATTACACCGATTTCGGTCGGTAAAAATATATAAAAAAAAATAAAAATTAACAATGGTTTATAACCGACCGATACTGACCGATCCCGACTCAATAAAAATCCGATAAAAAAATGAGGGGAAAGCGCTTATTTACCGACCTTATCATTAAATCGGTCGGTAGATAGCCGTTTTCTCTCAAAAATTGGAGAAAAACATTTAGCATTTATCGACCATTTAATCGGTCGGTATATCGACCGATTATGATCAGTCGGTATATCGACCAAATAATCGGTCGGGTAAATGTCTCCATTTTTTATAAAAAAATTAGTTGCCATTTAGCCCGACCGAAAATTCGGTCGGTAAAGTCTCCATTTTTTTAGAAAAAAAAATTATGGCCATTACGACCGATTAATAATCGGTCGTGTAAATTTTGAAAAATGAATTAAAAAAAACACAAAAACCAGCTTTCAAGCTGGTTTCTGCCCACCAAAAAGAAATTTATTACAAAGCACAATACATCACATTTTAGTATTTTTACATCAACCACCTGAATTTAACCTTGCACATAGTTTTGAGGGTGCAAAGGATTGTCAGGAAATCCAACATCAACAGCCCAGGAATATGACGAGGATATTGTCCCTTGAAAGACTTGCACAACTATGACATGTACGCAAGATTTAGTCTACAGTTGGTACTTCAACCACAGAGTAGGGGAGAACCAACACTGACTGAAACTGTTATTCTTTGAATCTTACTTATATAAGCGTCTCTGCTCAGCTTATGAATGATTCTTTACCGGAAAAAGTAGTTGGTATTATTAAGCCTCTGCTCAGCTGCTTCAAGCTTCATCGTGTGCCAGCTTACTTTGCACTGGAGAACTGACTGATTGCAGGCACGTGTCTCGTCTTCACAAGAAGGCCTACGAAGAGAAAGATAAACAGGACCTTCAAAATCACAGATAATCAATTCTATGAGAATACAAAGTCTTCAGTCAATTACTGCCTCTCTTTCCTCATCAGGACAGATATTGGCATTGGTCTGACCAATTCAAAGAGAGACTTCTTCGCGATTTCAGCTCCTTTTGCAACGTGGAGTCTGTAAGCTGTGTAGACTGAGGGCTCAGCTGAAAAAATGTGTCAAGTTCAGTGCAGTTAGTCTTCCAGCCTGCGTGTCCTATAGGATCTAAATTTTCAGAAGAAAGAACAAATTTCTCTGTGGCTTCTAGGCAGTCTTCAGAGGAGAAGAAATCCAGAAAATGGATATTCATTCATGACGAATCTTCCAGGAATCGTATATCTGGTTGGGATATGACATAACCTTAGAATCTGAACATTCAGGAATTCAATGAATTTGTACAAACCGGCTGGTCTGGTTGAGCTCAAGTTCTGTGAGATGATTTTCTGGATCCTCTTGATTTGTTCGAACCAGGAAAAGGATAAACCCTCTTTACACCTCTGCAGGAGAACTCGGAAGCTTTTTATTGGCTGGTCTTGCTTGAAGGATGTAGGTGTCGATCAATAGTTATGAAACTATCCACATCAGGTTGATTACACTCGATTTCTTATGCATCTTTCATCAGCATTGAAAAACCGGAAACTTCTTTTAGTAAGAACGATACAGATCGTTGATTTCTAGCAGCCATGTTCAACTCAGGCTCCGAACATTTAGGACTGATCAAAAACCATCAGGATAGCCGCACAGTCTGCGAAAACTAAGGAGATCTGAAGCACAGTAGATTTTGTTTTTCCGCTGTATGGGCTCGCTGATTGGATGAGTTAATTGTCCGCTTTCGTATTCTTGAACCTAACAGTAGTTTGTCGTGACTCTCCAGTAGAGCTCCCCAGACTTTTTCCTATCTCGGTTCCAGATGAATGTTAAGCCAGGTGTGCCTAGTACAGTGATTTTAAAAGAAAATTGTTAAATTTACAAAGCTCTAAAGTACAGGAAAATAAACACAGCAAACATACCAATATGTAACATAAGAAAAGAGCAATATGATATAAAGAATTAGCGTTAAATTGTACCATTGTCTTAAACACTGATAAAAATCTTGAATCAGATCTGCAGCTGCTTTCGCGTCATCTATCATGCTGCGTACTTGTCAAGGATGAAATTACAGGTTTAAAGTGACAGTAATTATGATCTTGAGGTATTCCATGTGCATGTCTTAAGCTGCGTCTAAGCATTACAATTATAACAATCTTGCTGTAGTAGGAAAACCATTCAGTCTTTTAAGAAAGTAAGAGTATTTCAGCCAGCATTACTAGCTCCAAACACACCCATATTGATTTTTTACTATTGCTTGCGCCGAAATTGCCATTGACAATATGCATTAGCTGACTAAAAGATTTCTCAATCATGTCAAACTTCATTGAAAAAAGTTTAATAAATATTAAGACTTGAGAAACAATGTTATCTACAATTTATACCACCTTAAAGACTCTAATAGGCCCTCATGCAAAAATGTACATGTAATGGAGAATCAACAAGGCAACACAGCTGAAAAAGGACTAGAGAGAAGCATTAAATGGAGTTGTACTTTGGCCTATACGTATACATACTACATAGCTGAATGATTCTATATTCTGTATTTAAGCAAGTGAAATACTTAAAAAAACAATAAAAACTCACCTCCAAATACCAATCACTCATAGATTCCAAAACTTTTGCTAAAACCATTACGAGCTTGTGAGAAATCCCTAAGTTTTGATATGACTCTCCAACATTCACATATAATCAGCCGTCTTCTTTGTCACAGAGGAGCGTTTGCAATCTTTCTTCGTTCCTTTTTGCAATTTCTCGATGCTAGAGACATTATCAAAGTTAGAAAGAGATCTTCAATAAAAATACTATGAGCTTCAACAATGATGTTGCTGGAATTATTAGTATAGCTAAAAATATCCAGAAAATTTAAGAATATATTTTATAACAGCTGCTTAGAATTATAAGCCACCATCACACACATCTTCTTTTATAACAGGTAAAAATTTAGACTGCATATTGAATTGAAAAAAAAATAAAAAATAATAACAACATATACCTACTTAAAAGCCCCATCTGCATTAAGAATCAGGAACAGGAAATACGATGACCATAGTACCATCTTTCCCTGATATTGATACAGTGAATGCTGATTAGTGACATAGTTAGATGAGTGTAGAATATTGCTTTATTTCCAGCTTAGGACAGTTAAATATTGATGGAGTGATGTTCCATTACATATGAAGAAAGATTGTGCAGCAAAAACATGCCCAATCTATTATGATAATGGCAGCTTCTTACAATACTCTGTATGAACATTCAAAAATCAAATAGTGAACATTTGAGATAGGAGATCCAAATCATTTTCTAACCAATTGAAATGTTTCAAATTATATACAAACAAAATCTATCAAAAAAGCCCCTTAAAGAGTAGAAGTTAAGGGTTTATATGATAAAACTGAGGAAAAAAAAACAAAAAGAAAAAGAAATAGACAAACCAAACCACTTGTCCTCATACTTTTGATCAATAGCTAATGCGGAGTTTTCCTGATTAAAGGTTTCAAATGCTAGCTGTATTATTATTAGTTCTAACCTCATGCTTCTAACAGTAAACAATATCAAATTCTTTCACTGAAATTAAGCCATTTTTAAAGGCAGGATCACACATTCACAACACATTCAAATATTAAAGAGAAATGAGTGGAAAAGAGTAAGCAAACAGTACAAATGTGAAAATAACTTCACAAAGCCAACAAAATAAAAAATAAAAAGATTAAAATTGACTCCTCGTATCAAAAAAAGTGTATACATTTTCCATAATATTGAAACATATTTATTGAAGTGTAACACTTTTTTTTTATTACGAGGAGAGCATATCTTCACTTAAAGTCAAAGATGTCAACGAGCCCCAACAATGTGATTTTCTCTCTTTGGTTATATGCTATCCATTAGACAGTTAAAATATTTTCAATTGGTCAATAAGAGTTCATGTTTCCAGCAGGGGAAAGTTACCGGGCTAGTATGGCTTGTCAAGGAAGCGTCCAAGGTAATCTACCTATTGAGATTCGAGAATCAGGCGTCCTGTCAATGTTAACTTCTTGAGTTCTATCCTTCTACAAAGGACAACGGCCTTACTTTTTTCCATGCAATTAGTTGGCTCTTTCAAATTCAAGAACTGTTATCTACATCCACAACTAATTTAATAATGACTTTAAGTGACCGATACGTAGCAAAACAATGAGTAGAATCTATCGTTGATTAAATTTCCGATGGACACTAGACGATGGAAGATCCAGTAAGTGTACTGAAGGTTCCCCGCCAAATTAACCGACAACACTAGCTAGGCCCATACTTGCTTTAAAAACCTATCTTAGCCAGAACAGCAAAATCCAGTCTCCATTTTTAAACTATGAAAAATTACCAAGGTCCCAATCATTAAATTCCACCATAACAATGATGTCTTATAATGAAAAGGGTAGAAGACTGATGGCAGCACAAGGGCCCTGCATTAGTCACAGAAATATGACTAGTATGAGAGACGACATCAACAGAATAACACAGAAGAAAACAAAGATGGTTTAATTGATACCTTGTGCGACAGCACATTACTTCGTCCATAAATGTATACTCAATTTTGATGGCCATAGCCCAACAGAAAGTTGATAGCTTAAATTTCTTATAATGTTGTTCCGAAGATCTGCTAATGTTTAACATTTTCCTTGTAATAGAAATTCGGATGCAAAAACATTGAAACATACAAATCCAGCTGACTGCATGCATGGTAAATTATAACTGTTACATGGTAAAATTCCATATTGACTAATTTTAACTAGTAAACAAGTTTTGATGTCCAAATTACTGATTTCTACGAATGAATTATTTGTGTTTCCTTTTACAGTAAATTGAATTGAAGTCAAAAAAAGGCATTAGTGAGTGCTAAGGCTTGTCACAGTTGCATCATAAGAAATATCATTTAGCTTCTATCATCTATTACAAAGAATACTGTATCACCGCACGAACTTTGACGGCTTTCCAAGTAAGAACATATAAGCAACTGTAACCTGTATTAGCCACAGGAAGAAGATCCATGCCAAATTGCTACAAAACGCTCGGGCTGATATTCAGGAGCTTTTCACTCCGAATGACATATCTAATTCATTCGTAATATGCTTAATAGGGAGTTATGCATATAGAAGTAAGTAAATTTGATTAAAATGGACATTGAATAATCCATAAAAGGGAAAATATTAAGAGGGTCATGAAGAGTGGAGGGATGCCTAACTTCCAAAAGAGAGAGAGGTAGAGAGAAAAATATTACTCAAGGTGGAATAAAAACAACACGGAAACATTCAGGGAGAAACCAACTGAGCTTCCCAATCCCCATTGACGCCTTATATTATAGAATATATTTAAATGATTCAATTTTCACATAGTTTTTAATGCCATAGTAAAAACAAGATACTGTATAGAGATGTAGTGCACAAGAGTTAAGATCAAATTAACAGTTTTGTTTGAGGCTAAATGAATAATGTCCCCTCAAAATTAACAAAACTCCAGGGATTATGTATAGGTCAGTTTACATCATATGGTTTCATTTTCAAATTGAGCGAACAGTGGAACATATCGTACATTCATGAAACCATTATTTACCGATTCTAGTAAGGAATATTGTTTACACAAGAGGGAATAGGAATAAACTTGTAAACACCCATAGCAGAGTTGTGTATATAATATCTAGCTCGTGAAATTCATACATGGCTATAATTTCTATGCAATTTACCCAAGTTCCATGCCACAAAACACCAGCATGATATACAATTAATCTTAGCATGCCAGCTACCATAGGAAGGTAGGTGCTTCGAGCTCTGACTAATGGTCCATTTCTTCTATCATGTATTTGCATAATATGAACATTTAGACTGGCACTTCTACCATTATAGAGTTTAGTACAGAAGAAAACATCAGATTTAAGAGCCAAATATTCATTCACAATTCTTATTGAATGGCAAAACAAGTGCATGTGCCCCCATGTCACACCATTATAGTGACATTCGAGTCTAGAGCAAATGGTTCTCAATCTAAATATGCAATTATAGGATCACGAGAGTAAGGAGCAAAGGAAAATGAGCAAAAAATAAGCATAGAAGTTCCAAAAATTTCAGACTTTACAAACTAGAAATCAAAAGAAAAAACCCAAACAATGCTCACTTGGAATCAAAAGTAAACTTTCAAATGAGTACCATCATTTAACCATGATTAGCAGCTCTTTCATTATATCGACACCGACTAAGCTCAAACCCTAAGAACATAAAAATACTCATTTCTGATTGAAACCCTTATACATCATACTAATTGCTAACTCTAACAAATTAGCCTGAAACCCTGATTAAAAAAAAATAAAAAAGAGTCATTCAACTAATAGAAGGAAGGATGATAACTTTTCCTCATGTGAACGGGAACCTCTTCTCGGAAGGAAACCAAGGAACCATGCTGGGGTCAAACTTTCTGTGCGAACATTTTACCCCTTTCTCACCTTGCATCACATTCACAAAATCAATATATGTTTCATCCACCTTATTTTCAACTAATCTTTTCAATGTATTCAATCCCACTAATTTCAAGTTTATAGCCCAAATCCCATTTCTAAATTACTGAAACATCATAAAGAAAAATCCACATAAATCAATGAATATCTCAAGCAATTCAAGATAAATCGGCTCAAAAACTTAGATTGAAAGCCATTCATTTCAAATAAAAACAACGAGTGCCCAAATCGACCCAAAACGAGACAAAACAAACCAAAACTGGACAGAAATTGGGCGCAAAAAAATCGAACCAAAATAAGCAAACTCACGCAGAAATGAACGCACGAAAAACAACGCAATGAGAAAATAAAACATAATAATTTGGAAGAATGTACCAAAAATATTAAACCAAAAACAAATCCAGTAAATAATGTGGTGGTGATGGCTCTGATTATGGTGGTGGTTCGTGCAAATTAGCGGGACGAAGTTTCGAATCGCATCACTTCTAAACGAATTTGAAAACAGTGGAAGAAAAACCCAACCTATTTGGGGAAATGGAGGTGATTTACGAAGAAGGAGATCGGACGGCGGGGAGGGGTGGTGCGCATGTGGTGAGGCGAGAATGAGAGATGAAAGAGAGAATGTGTGAAGGAGAGGTGAGATGTGAATAGGGTAAGAGATAAATGGTGAGGAGAGAGAGAGTTAAGGAAATCCAAGGTGAGGACAGAGAGTGTGTCTGAAAAAGAAAAAGAATTAAACAGCATAATTTTATATTTTGTAAAATTGTATTTGCATTGTATTTTGTAAAATTGACTGGGTTGTATTGTATTTTGTAAAATTGTATTTGTTTATGGTGGCTGTTGAAATAGAAACCAGCTTTTGAATAGCTGGTTTCTGCCCCTTTTTTTTTATTTCACAATTAAAAATTACCGACCGACWATTCGGTCGGTAATATGCTCCCAAAAAATAATTTCCAGTGAATACTGACCGATTAGTCGGTCGGTAATTTATATTTGTAAATTAAAAAAAAATAAAACTGAGTGATTACCGACCGAAAAATCGGTCAGTAATCCATCCATTGTCCCTCCCATTTTTGGATGGAAAAAGTTACTTACCGACCGATTTCAAAATCGGTCGGTATACGCCAAAATCGGTCGGTAAGTAACTTTTTCCCTCCAAAAAAGGTCGAATGTAATCGGTCGGTAATCGGTCGGTAAACCCTTACCGACCGATAATCGGTCGGTAATTTTTGGATTACCGACGAATATGCTTCCGACACCGCTTACCGACCGAAAATCGGTCGGTAAGCGTGGTCGGCCGAAGCCAATTTTCTTGTTGTGTGAAAATCAACAACAATTTTGTTTTGTTGATTTCATTTTTTTTTATTTAATCTTATTGAATTTAGCGACAGCCAAGGCGATCGCTAATGTGAAAAGCTAGTCGCTAAACTGACAAATCAGTCGCTATTTGTAGCATTAGTCGCCAAAGTTTAATATCAGTCTCTATCTTTTAGCGACTACTATGGTCTTAAATTGGTCGCTAATTTATAGCGACTACCTAAGTAGTCGCTAAAATCGAAATTCGGTCGCTAAAAATGTTAGTCGCAAGGTAGTCGCCAAGCAGTTGCAAAAATAGCGACTAAAGTCAGTCGCTAAAATTGGTTAGCGACTAGCCTTTTAGCGACCACTAGTTTTTTGGTCGCTTCAGTCGCTAAATCGTTTTAGCGACTGATTTGGCGGTCGCTAACATCAATTTCGGCGGTCGCTAAAAATTGATTTTTTTTGTAGTGTTAGTTTGGCCAACTAATTTTGCAAGGTTAATTCATTCGACTTTAGATGCGACAGCTACGAGTTGAGTGTACGATTAATTTCCATTGAGCCTTTGATTACTTAACGCAAGAGCCAATTTTGTAGTCAATTGTGGGATTTTACTAGAGAGAGCAGTTTAATTTCGTTTACCCAAATTCATTCCCATCCTGATTATTGTCAGTTGAATCGTGATTGTTGCATAGTGGATCCTTCTAGCCCTAGGTTTTTAATTATTGAATTTTTATCTCTTCTTACTTTGTGTTCCAATTAGATAAACAAACTCCAACCTTTTTATCGTTAGTAATAGTGAACTTGGTTCAAATTGTGAATTAATTCGTCCTTCCACAGTGGTTCGACCCTACTTGCTCGACTACACTAGTTAGGAGAATTAGGAATTATTTTTGGTAGTAAAACGACCTATCACCACAATAAGGCTTAATTCCTTATATATGTTTATACAACCATAACTTCTACGATCTTATGAGCCATTTTTTGTATTAGCGAGGTTATCTATATAATCAGTAACTAGAGGGGCATCCTATTGAGTTTCTACCTTGAGTTTTGAATTATGACAAACCACTTTGAACTAAAATATATATGCAAGTTTCTGATTGCATGTACAGGATACAAGTTCAAAGTTTGTAAGGACGAAGCTCATGAAACTAAGACTCGAAGAATGCATGAAGACCAAGCTTTCAAAAGACATAGTATTATGTTATAGTTGCAATGTAAGTAGTATTTGGATTGTTCAATGCATTATAAAGGTCAATATTAGAGAGTTGAACCAGTTGGATATAATAAGTAATCTCGGTTGCTTATTATATACAAGTTCAGGTAAATTGAGTTGACTGGAACAGTTTGGGAATAGTTCAAGACCAGTCCTCTCAAGTTTACTTTTTAACATCCGTATTTTTGGAAAGTTTATTTCCGCGTAAAATTGATTTTGAAAATAAACGGATGGTAGGGTCATTGTGCAAGAAAGTTCCTTAAGTATGGTAAGTATATTGTTGAGCTCATAACTGATTTTATTTGATTGCAAATAAAATCGGTGGATATATTTTCCGTGAAATATTACCTTATTTCCAAAGAAAATATATCCTCGTGATCTCATGCAATATACTTACAAAAAGGCTTATTTAAGAGGACTGAAAAGCATACAAACCGTAACACTTTTGCACGAGCCTTTTCGAGTAATCAAATTGCAAAAGCTCTCTCTCTCTAAGATTGAACCTAACATTAATCCAATATGACACTTAGGTTTTAATTTACTATCATTATAAGAATTAAGGCTATTCTGTAATTGAGAGACAAATTGTTGTCAATTGAGCAGATTGTGAGTTCAATTTGCTGGGGAACTTGGTCAGGGATCAAGTTCATTCGAATCATCATAGTTGGGGATTGGGTAGAGCTTCCATAGGTGGAAGTTGGGGATTTGTTGTGCATAGGTGCATATTCAGATTAATTGTATTCTTTTGCTATTCAGAGGTGATTAATAAAAGAATGAGTGAGCGGAGGACGTAGACTTATTAGAAGTCGAACCTTGTTAAATCTTGGTGTTGTGTATTTCTTGCATTTACTTTCCCCTGCTTAAGGACTGGTTCTAAATTGGTCTCAAATAATCGAAAAATTTACAACACTTATACAATCCTCAATTCACCCCCCTTCTTGAGTATAATCTGTACTTTTACATCCCCCTACCGAACCGAAACCAATACTGGGCGATTAACTTGTTAGGGAAGTGCAAAATCACCTTTATAGGTTTTTTGGCGACCACAGTGAGAGAGAGGTTTACATTATAGTAGTTACTTCTCAACCATGGCCCCTAACAATATACTAGAAGAAGTATTAATTAAGAGGATGACAATTCATCCGATCAAAATCTAGAGAATTCACTTGAAGGTCTTGGTGATTTAGAAATTATTCTACAACAACAACAATCTGTTGAAGGTCTTGTTCCTCCTGAGCAAACCTAGTATTAAGCGCAAAGATTGGATGGTTTGTATCTAAATAGGGGGGAAGATTAATTCTCTTCAGCCAAGGGTTTGCTCAATTCAATATACACATCTATATGAATATTGTTACAAGCCTATTGGAAGAACTAAAGGAAAATCATAGAACGTTTATATGAATATTTTAATACATGAATGATGTCAAACTTTAATACATGAGAATGCCGGATTATAAGCTCGTCGAATATTGATATCCATTTCAGTGAGTGTATGCAAGAAATTAAATGCTTAATGGTTGTTTTAGCAATGATAGGCAATGTTACTGTACTTTCCATGAGTCGTCCTATGGCTGTTTGAGGTATTTGGATTTTTAGGGTGAAGCATCTGTGGAAAATCAAAGAGTAGAAATGTTAAGCTTTGTAATGGGTTCGTGATCTCGCTCATTACTCTTTGAGATTTAATCCGTGCTTTGCTAGACATATAATTAAGTTAATCAACATATCTAGGGATCACCAGAGTTCCTCTTAGTAATAATTACACTACGATACTAGACTACTAGAGTAGGTGACTAGCTATTATGATTGCATTCAAATGCTATTAACACTTTAAGGGAGATATGTGAATTATAAGAGTTCCTCTTAGTAATAATTACACTACTATACTACACTAATAGAGTAGGTGACTATCTATTACATTTGAATTCATATGCTTTTAACATTTTAAGGGAGATATGTGAAGTTACCTATATCTTAAAAAATTTTGTAAACGGCCTTTTAATTTCTGTCTAAATAAAGAAAGTATCCAAATTGTAAAATTCTTTTTTGAACGGTAGACCGTTGGAAGAAAATGAAATGTGTGATTCCCTCGCACACACAACCGTTGGAAGAAAGTAGCCAAATGTTTAATAATAAGTATTATTGCACAAATATTGCACTCCTTATCTGCTCCCATAGCTGGACACTTAAGGGGCATTGAAACCAAAAATTGTCCTGAGTCCATAGCATTCTCACACACACTACACTAGGCAACCACAGAGACAACATATTTATGCAAATGGTGAAACATGATGATCAATACACTAACACATATGAACACAAGTTTTTCATTAAAGCAAAGGATGATAAGCAAATTCAACAGATAGTTAGAACCATCGTATCAAGATAAAACGGAGCAGAATATCACAACCCAAAAAAACGATTGTAGCAAGAACAACATAGCCATAGTTGCTGCATAAAATTTAGACCTAACAAGTCAAGAGCTAATTGTTCAATCATTACCCTAAATGGCTCATGAATCACCTTATAAAAAGTACTAAACATAACACTATTTCACAAAGACCCCCCAGCCACATCAAGTTAGATGGTGTCACTGTCCTCATACGCCCCCTAAATGGCTGCATTCAGCTTCTTCACACAGTAGATGTTCCCTTCGTTCTTGATTTCAGCATCCTCGATGGTACCAAACCTTGCTAGCTTAACCTCATTATACACAAGATTGAAGCTGTAGGTAGGGTAACCAACATGCAGTCCCCAATCACGGAAGATGTCCTCAATGGTGTAGCTGAGAGGGAGTGTGAGCTTTAGTTGAAGGGGGTTGTCGTCCCTTAGTTGATGGATCTTCACCCTTTTCCTTGTGGTGAGAG
Organism: Bassia scoparia; assembly: GCA_008642245.1. Classification (NCBI taxonomy): domain Eukaryota; kingdom Viridiplantae; phylum Streptophyta; class Magnoliopsida; order Caryophyllales; family Amaranthaceae; genus Bassia; species Bassia scoparia. Next base: position 986 of record SNQN01008631.1, on the reverse strand, counting down.
AAATCATCAACAACGTTTGATCAAACTGTTGACAAATCTTAAATGACAGATTCATAGCACAACAACACATTCACAATATCAGATTCTTAAGGGTTCATCTCATTCATTCATTCTAACATAATGCTAAATAAGGCGCACCACATGCTAAATAAGGAGTGTGATGAAAGAGGCAACAAATAATCAGTACACATTACATACTAAATAAATATAGCATACGCATAAATATATAAGTATGACATGATCACATTCCAACACAAATAATCATCCAAAAAAGTTCAGAAATAAATATTAAGATTGTTAGTGTTACTCACCATTCCACGACAGGTAATCACATCTCCTTCACGCAGACCGACATCCTCGGCCATCTCGTACGAGCTGATAGTTCGTATGCCAAGAACCAGGCGGATCTTCTCGTGCCCACAATCAAGCTGATCAGCATAGTCCTCATATACAGTCTCAAATGTGTTCTCCGGCAGTAGGGTGTAATATACACCAGGGTCCACATCATCAGTGGCGTGGACTGATGACTTGACGATGAAGTGGACGGCCCGATTCTCATCATCACCAGGCGGATCGTTGTGCTCCCTTTCCTCAGCTGCAATCGTTTCCGGAGAAAATTTGCTGGCGATCTTGTCAAAAAGTTTGTCCACCCGAGCAAGCATGTTGTGGATTCGGCCAATCCGTCGAGCAACCCCATTGCAGTTGCGTGGCAGTGAAGAGGTCCTGGTGGAGTGGGTCCTTCCGGTACTCTTGGACCTGGTCCTTGCCGAGGAATTAGGGAATTCAATGGACCTCCTCTTAGAGTCCACCTCCTTGCAAGAACCATTTTGTTTGGTCCTAGAGAAGACATTTGATCATAAGCCATATTAGTCTACTTAAATCCAGTAAATACTTGTGCAATATTCATACTCAAACCAACAGGGGATTACTGTTTCATTCACTCATTCATGCTTTACAAGTAGCACCAAGCCATATTAAACACAAGA